>JBBPPG010000004.1:0-191556 GCA_038091855.1 Leccinellum luteum | reverse complement strand
AGTTTCATTCATCGAATGCAGTCGGTTTTTTTGGCATCTAGTCCCGCTTATTGCCAATTCCAACTCTCAAGAGTTGTGCCTTCCTGTGTGTGTAGGCACGACTAGGAGGCGGCGCAGCATCGTCGGACGACGCGATACCCGGCGGATCCGACGAAAGGCTGCAATGCTAGTTGAAACAGATCCCAAGCCTGAGCTCACATATTGACAAGTCCTAGCCTCTTAGACGCAGTGTGGAATAGGCGATATGCGAGCCATCTTCTCTGCATAATGTTGTACTGTGTCCATATAATAGCCTGAGTACATACCAATAGTAGTAGGAACGACTATCTTCCTACCCAACTTAGGTCTGCCTAGTACTAGTACATACCTCAGTGATTACAACTTATATAGTGCCAGCGAGTCGTTCGTCTTTGCTCAATCGTCGAAGGTGGACTCTATTGGAGTCTCCACAAGGTGCGTCAGGTCCAGTAGTGGGTGATTAATGATTCTTGTTCTTCTCTGATTTATGTAAGAGACTCGTCGCCGGGTAGTAGTAGGCGGTTTTGCAGTCTCGGAGTGGGTGTTTGAGAGTTCGTTGTCCAATTACTTAGATTTACTTGCGAGTTGAATTCTTCTTTGACAACTTGAAGTTGCATGCGCTTCGCCTTCATATGTTTCTCGTCGCAGCGAGTCACACACCCTCTTCTACCAACTTCTGGGGTTCTCTCGCCCGCTTCACAGCTTCATCTGGTATAGGTACTTGGCTCAGAGCTCGTTCGGGTGTGTCATTGGACCATGTTCCTTTCAGTGTACTGATTATTTGTTTTATCAGCTGTTGCTAAGTGTATCATAGTGCACTAGTTGCTTCCCCCTCCGAATCAATTGATGCATTTCGGCGGTCACTCCCGCATTCAGGGTTCTCGCTATGTGCGTATCTCGAGCCTGAGGCGTTCCGCTGACCATTGTTCTCTACAATGGCCCGGGACTACAATGTACGTTACATCCATCTCAATTTACACTATATTTCCTCTGGGTTTGATTTTCTTTATGCTTCACGCACTAGTCCTGACAGAAAGTCTTACGTTACTCGAACTTGAAGTCGAGTAATGCGAATGCAGAGGTGACGTGGCATTCGCAATGGTTTCATTGAATCAAACTTCTCACCAACGTAAGTCGATGGCTCAATCTGTCGAGTTGACGGCACCCTTTACTTAAGCATTGTTTCATTAACTGGGCGTAAACTTCTGAGGTATGCAATGCTGCAATCACTCTGACTGGTAGTGTCTATAAGATGGCTTCATTCGAGAGTCCGGCTTCATTCTCCCAAACTTGTGTTTGCAACCACACGTTTAACGATTTGGGCGCGTTTACTCGCCATGAACGAGGATGTCGTAAAGGTAAAAAAATGACTCTCCTGTGCCCTGGCGAAGGCGAAAGAACTTTACCAAGCTAAAAAGCACAAGCTTGGGTCTGGCGCAGGCAGAGCCTTGGGTGGAGAGCTTGCAAGGATTTCCTCTGAAGCCCACGAAAAATGGGGTTTGTCCGAGTTACCGCAGGTACGTATTTTTATATACTATCTATCTTTGTTGGATACAAGAGACACTCATCTGTATCGAGATCCGTAGATCATGGTTTTTGGTTTGTTTTCAATGTCTCCGAGTTTTTTTTGTGTAATTCCCACGCTCTTGTGAGATGTATTTCACTCCTCCTGGCTTCAATTCTGATTAGATAGTCTCAGGATTGTTGTGAGGATTGTATCCATATGTATACCAGATGTCCATATAGTTGCCCTGACCATATATCCCATGGATCATTTTCTATACCCCTATTACTGAAAAACTCGAAAATGTTGATTTGAGAAGCATCCAAGAGCCCAGGGCATTAAAGGAAGTGGTGGAACTGAAGATAATAGATGTATTAATGCTTCCAATATCTTTTATCAACCATTTATGCGACCAGTATAATGCATTGAGCAAAAGGAGAACCAGGAGGACATCCTTTGATAATATCACAGGATTTTATCCTATCTACCTGGGCTTCTTGTATGATCTAGATATACATGAAAGGTATCTGGGAATGTACTTTTGGAGCCCCTATGTTGAAGGTATCAAAAATGCGAATATGTTTTGTGTTTTCCCCCCTATTTTTATTTATCCCTTACAGGTCAATGCAGAGCCTGATTCAAGTGGTCAGGACTATTTATTATGATATATACACTATGTATATACACCCAGATAATGTATGAAGAAGGAGGGAATGAAGGGAATGAAGGGAAAACATTTGTTGATGCAGATTCCCAAAATAGACATGTTGTAGGAGTAGTGGCTGCATTTGGTGCGCTTCATGGCTGCTTATGTAATCACTCAAAGCGGAATTGTCATATAGAAAATCCCCCTATGAAAAAAGGAGGTTCTATTTGATGCTGCGAAATATTTTCCCAAAAAGGAAAGTCATTATTCCTTTTTGGTCAGACTACAAAAGTCGTAGCCCCTGTCTTTCTGATTCTAATGGTGCAACAATCTAATCAATCTGATCTAATCTGGATAAGATATAAGCAAAATGGTCGCAAAACCCCGGCGATATAAGGCTTCTGATTGGCTGATAATTCAGGGGGTGATCTTGCCACTTCTGAGTCACTTATGTAACACAATTCTGTGCCTCATTCAGGGGAAAGAAGCATCAATTTGAGATCCACATTGGATTTGGGGATATATCCTAGGGATATATCATGAGTTATAAATGAAGACTACAGTAAAAGATGTATACCCTCCTTTGTGATAGCACAGTCTTAGGATATATCAAAATGGCCACAGGTGGTGATCCCCTCCGCACTTGCAGATCTATATCGCTTATACCAACCTGTGGACGTCGTTTGTCAATATATCGGTATTCGACTCTTGCTCGAACAAAACTTGTGTAGGTCTGTGGAGAGGCAGTGATAACCCGAGTTGTTTGTATCGGACTCCCGACCGACTCAGATGTTATGTTGGATTATGTAAATGCGTGTTATAGTAAAAGTCCCGACAAGTCGCTCCAAATAATTGATAAATATGCTGCATCTTTATAGTGGTCCCAGCTGGGCAAAATAGTTTTTTTTAAAAAAAAAAAAAAAGAGAGAAAACACATGAATAATAATGATTTAGACAAGGTGATAAGTAGAACACTTATGGATTTGAATTTGGACAAGATCTAAAAGGAAAACGACTTTGGATTTGGATTTGGACGAAAAAGGAAAACGCTTCGAGGTAGGTTGTGGGAAAATATTGCCATACATGTCTGCAACTTCCTGTGTTCTAAATCTCCCGCCGTGCCAGTGCGTGCTGCACGCGACTTCAGCATTAACGGATACGGAAACGTACTCAACGGACAATATTTCTGTGTGAGCTGTGCAAGAAGAGGACGAGGAGAACAGTGTTCAGGAAAGCAGAGGGAGTGGATCAGTCGAGTTAGGCCTTTTCTTTTTGTTTTTTTCTATGTGTATATGCAGCCTCAAGATTGCGATGATGACCACGACATCCTGATCGAGACGGCAACGGCAATGATCGTATTTCCGATTCCGCAAGCTATCACCGCTGTCCCTTCGAACAACACTCCACCCACCATTTCATCCCGTCCAAACAACCGTCTCGCGTTGAACCTGACGAAATATTGTTGCAACGATTTCACTGATCAGCTTAGCCTCCGCGGTGTCGAGTCTGTCGACGGCATAGTCATTTCAATGCTTAGTCCGCTCGAGCAGAACCGTGAGTCGGATTGTACCCACTTCTTGTCCAGACAAACGCCGATGGTGACACGCGCCGAGACGTCAGAAAAGCCTGTATTTAAACGACAATCGGGATGATCGCGGCGACTATGCTGCAGAGCAGTACCCAAACGGGAGCGGAATCACCAAAGCGTTTGCCGTTCACTCGTCCCATCCCCCAGTGTTCACTGTGGTGTAGCGATGCACTAGTGGAGTCGCAGCACTTGAAGGTCTTCAGACAAGCGACAAAAGCGAGAGCTTCTTATCTTGCATCCACATGTCACTCGTCCGCCTTGCAGTGTTCATCCCTGCCCGTTTCAGTGCAGCTCAGACACTCCCGGGTGGAGGCCATGTTCTGTGACTGGTCGATGTCCCCCTGATCATGCACCCGACGACCGGCCTTGACCGAGGCTGCCCGGCGCTCAGCCCCTAGCCTTTGCACTCTCCATCCCTTCTCCCTGGCGCTCTCAGGTCAAGGCTGCCGCGTATCTGTTCCCGGGCGCTACGCCCCATCACACATCCGTGATAGGTCCCTGATGCCCATTACACCCCATTTCTTCCCTCCCCCCCTCCTTCTCTCCGGGTATATCGCTTCGCTATCCATGCCATTGGTCATTCCTACCTCTCTGGGACCAGCTCACGCCATACCCGGCAACTCGCGCTCCCTCCAATCTAATGAAGGCTAATAAAAAAGACTCGGGCTATGACAGTGCCCATTGATTAGTGTTCGCTTTACGTTCGCATTAATCCTCGTGTATCAGAACCATATTTTTCTTCCATCAATAATTCCATTGTCCATCTTCTTATCGAGAGCTTTTTCGTTTGCTCGGAACAACTTGTTTTACGGAATCAAGGCTTCAAGGCCGAGAACAAGATGGCGACAAAGTTTGATATTCATAATATGGGGGAAGCGAAGTTCTTGGACTCGACGCCCGACGTCAGCAGGTTTCGCTGCTAGAAGGTAAATCCTATTTCCGAGGTATACAAAAAATAGTATAATAAGTCCAATTACATGATACAAAGGTAATATTTTGTCACGACATCATCGATGGGGTTGATTCTTCCAAATGCTTGAACATCTATATGTCAATATGTGCGGCGCGCCCCGCACCAAGGCTGTGGAAAGATTCATAAATACAGGATTTATTTGGTCAGCCTACTGAGTCACTGACGTTACAACGCCACGGTTAGGCGTTTGTGAGGCGCGATGTGCGGGCACGGTGTGGCATCATCCTGCCGCTCGGAACCCCCCAGCGGATGCTACAAGTAGTATAACAAATTCAAGTTCTTGCAGCAAAAGTTTCGCGCAAAACGTCTTGAGGCTCAATTCGTTTGAGCGCTCACTTGACTTGGGCATTTTATGTTGGCAGTGGCAGACATAAGTTCAGAACAACGGCGAGATACTTAATGGATGGAGCAAGTGATTCATCCGACTTCCACAAGGTGTCCTATCCTGCCGTAAAATTACGTGACGAATTGGCGAACGTTTCACATATGGTTTGAGTATAAGCCAGGATATGAGGGTATAGTACTAGTGCGCTGAAATATTCATTCCTTCTTGCACAGGCCAAAATACCGATCTACCAAATTGACGGACTCGTTAGCCGCGATATTGAGAAGTTTGAGACCGGAAATCTCTTCCTATGTGCATGCCTCATCCATTGAGGGGTTCGGGTTACCTACGGTTCTTGGAAGGTCCAGTGGAGTCCCGCTGGTTTTGGTTTGTTTGTACAATGCCGGGCCGAGGCTGAGCCAATGCTCTCTGGGTCATATTGTGTCTCCGAAAGGATAGACCCAAAATTTGTCGAACACGCTCGAGAAGATCGTTTATGATATGAAAGGCAGAGGATGTCAAAGTTTTACAGAAGTTGAGGACCACGTTAACCTTGTGACTGTGGAGTCATTGGCCACCTAATATGCATTTGTTGCATCGACCAGACTGTTCAAGTTCCATGAACTTCTCCGCCGACCTCCTGACTTTCATTTGTAGAATATAGTTCGATTGCCGAGCATCGCTGGAAAAGGACCCGTTTGTTGTGCCACCTGCAATTCGGTAAGCATGATGGAGCATCAGAGCGCACATAAAACTATTTAACACACTAGTATGCCCATGGTTGGTACACCATCACCCAGCTGACCGTTACTCCTCTCAATTCATGTCTGTTCTATATGAAAACGAACCGTGTCAGGTGTTGGGCTCAACATTTGCGGCCTCTGATCAAGGGAAGGCCGACGAGAAAGACCCCTTGGGCCGTGACAGCGCCCGTGTGGTGAGTTAGGCTCCGTGATCGCGCTCATATTTTCACCTGCAACTTGAATGCAGACTGTCCACTCATGTGGTGCAACCAATCCTTGTCGATGTGTTGATGACAGGGGATCCTGTGATGTCGATGTTTCGTGTGCGACCGCTCCCAAGCATCTGAAGGACTCTCATGGTGAGTCATGTGTACACCGAAGTGACGAACCCATTCCTATTGCATCACGATCTCAGGGTTAAACATCGGGTGGGCTCCAGACTTCCGAAATCGCCGTTGTCAACGGCGTCTTGAACTTTAATACGCATGAGCGAGCAGATTAAAATTCCAAGGTATCAACCCCAAGCTTGAGGGAGTCGGACCACGCTGTAATCCACATTCCGGAGGTCGGGTGGCCATCCGACTCGGAGTCCCCGCCACGTTGACACAATAAATATTGAGTGCCTGCAGCTGGTATGACGTGTTGTGGCTCGAAGCAGGATCTACGTCACCTATAATAAGGTAGTTCACCCACTACAAAAAGGGGGCTATCAGAAAAAAATTCGGTACGATTGATGGAAGAAACGCAACGAGGACTGAGGCACTTGTCCTGTAGGCACATCACCGATTTGCGGCCATGCTTGCCAGTGCCAATTCTACCGCAAGGCCGGCAAAAAAAGGAAGTGAGCTTCTAAGAACGAAAGTCAGCACCTACGAGCGGCTGTGTGCGGGAGAAGAGATAATGTGCGATATGAGAGGTTCCAAGAGGATAGGCGGGCGAGTGATAGCTTGGGAGGGAGACACCTAGAGTGTCAGGCAGCTCAGGCTGAGGCGTCCTTACCACTGCCTTCGCTCGTCTCGTGTTTCGTGCCAAGCACCATTGCTGGCGCTTTGTCGCCTCTTCCACACCAGCGTCGTCACTTGCTCCCCCTCCCATGCTATCTGCGTTAGGGCCCAGCTCCTAAAACAGAACTTGCCGCTGGCAGGGTGTGCAAGATCTAACGTACATCGACTCATCGAGAGATTATTGATTTAGCCTTGCCAGTGATTAGACTGGGATTGCTAGTGACCCACCATAGGTATCATTCACAGGGATTATGACATTTTTATGGAAAGCCGGGCAATCGTGCTCTCTTCTGCGTGCTTAAGGCGCTTTAGTACTATCACTCCCCAAGGACTGAACCACCCTACTAGTTGGCCGATTTCTGAAAATGACCATTACTTCTCTAACAACAACTCGTCCCTTCAATTACACCTCATCTAAGATACATTCTAAGGCTACATAAAGTTGAATGGCATCAATCCATGCAGTATTCATCGAGATAGAAAAAATGGTGTGACAATGAGCAGAATCACGCCCGTGATGTCCATGCCGAGGACTGCCGAAGCGGAGTATGGACTTCGCATTCCGAATCGAAGACGTTCGAGCGTCCATATGGTGCCTTTGCGATAGTGATATTGAATCTGATCAACTTACAGTGTCTAGTTGACGTCCTATCGAAGAAGGATGTGATAAGTCACATATAATGGTGAGCGACCGGGACGAAATGTTATGGTCTTTGATGCTCCAGTTTGGAAATAATGTCACTTCTATTTTGCGTACGTCTGAATGCATTAGTGATTTTCCACTACGAATAAAAACATCGTGTTCATTTTTCACCTTTTCAGTACCCACCATCTGCTCGATAGGTTTCTCATGTGGATCTTTATGTTCAATTTACTAATCGTTTGCCTTGTTCCGCTGTGATGATGGCGTACATTGTTGATGTGTTGGAATCGGTGAGGGGAGGTATCATTGTAGATAGTCGTAACGTAGCGGGCTCTGCCGTGCAGTCGGCCCTAGGTTATGCGGCAACGCCGCACACTCGTAAATTTCATGACAAAAGATCACCGCGCGTCCTCACCCTCACCTCCCACTTTCATGTTCACGCACGCAGGCTCGTCCTTGCCCTCCCTCGAGTCCCTCCTGCGCATCCACCAGCCATCGCCATCCATCATTTTCAATATGCTGTAAATGCCCAGAAATTAGGCATTTTCGAGCACAAAAAATGTCAAAGCCATTTTCACAATGTTAATAGTGCATTGAAAATGTCATAATCCTCTGTTCCTCCGCTGACTCGCTCCGTTGCGTGTGCTCCTCTTTGCGTGCCCAGAGTACCCACCCTCGTCTCCTAACTCCATGGTAAACCTTCTTCGTTTCATCGCCTGTGTGTTGCACCGCACGTAGTCGCATTCGTCCGTTACCTTTGCAGCACTCGAGCGGCATGGGCGGTAATGAGATCCGAGTCGCTCTCGTGAGTTCGAGCAGAACCAAAAGGCGCCTTCGTTTCACTTCCTCTTCGCAAATCCCTACCCATATACATCCTGCCGACGACGAAGAAATCAATTTCCCCAGTGGTCTGCGCATCCACATGGTATGGACATCGTGCACGCAGGTCGACCGGTCATGGCCCGTATCTTCCCTTATTCACACATATTTACTTGTGGATCAACAGATCAATCTATTACGTTCTCGTGTATTTACTTGGTGATTGATTGAACGTGCTTTGTAAAACTAACATTTGTAAATTTGCTGATGGGCCAGCGGACACAGCGCCGCCCGTAGTATGTAGACTACACCACGTAATACAATTCTTTTATCAGCGCGGCGTCCAAAAAACAGTGACATGAAAAAAATCGAAAGCGCAACGGTACATAAGAAACAAAAGGCGTAGCGAAATATGAAAAATGCTACGAGAGTAAATGTACACCTATTCTGCCATAGGTCACGGCGTCCACAGCTTGCGAATAGCGGTATGAACCCATGCAAGAGGAGTGGATGCGATGATGGCTATGGAAAAATCAATTATTGCTCAAGTTCTCAACACCTCAATTTCGACTCACATATCACTCGAAAGTTTGGCTAGACCCGACAATGGCCAAGGTGATGCTCACGAATATGACGCGCAAGGTTCTTACGGCTGATTGGATCGTTACAGCCCTCCCAGGGACATCGAATCTTGAGGGACTTTTGAAGTTTTTTGATTCCGTGGGCGTCCTTCAGATGCTTTGGAACAGTGCCGCACGAAATGTCGGCACCACAGATCTGAGAGGTCTGCCTAGTACTATTAACACACCGACAGGACTTGATTTCACCACATGAGTGGATGGTCTGCGTTGCAGGTGAAAATATGAGCGCGATCACGGACATTTAACTCACCCGAGTCACCCTATGGGCGCTGTCACAGCCCGAGCGGTCTTTCTCATCCTTTCCTTGATCAGCGACCGTGGCATATACTGGGTCCAACGCATGAGACAATTCGCTGTAATATGAAAAAGACATGAGTTGGAAGGAGTGACGGTTGGCTCACGGCGTACTGACCATGTATTAAATAGCTTGAAAGTAGTGCTCCAGCCTCCATTGCTGCTCCGTGCTTATCTCAGTGCAGGTGGAACAAACGAGTTCATTTTCAGTGGCGCTTGTTAACCGAACAAGCATAAAGTCAAGAGTCCGCGAGAAGATCGCGGAGCACAGTCCGATCAATACTTAAAGTGTAATCTCGCTGCCCCTTTGAATTTTTTTTGCACACGACCTTGTCTAAGCGGAGGCTGCATATGCAGTACACCTTTTCATATTTCATATCAACGCGGCCTCCAAAAAACATGGTGATATTTGAAAAGCGCGGCGAGATTAAATGTGCACCTGTTCCGCCAACCTGTTGCACCACAGTAACCCGTCTGCAAATACATTAATATTCGTCGGATCAAACAATATATATATACACACTAGAAATCTGAATTGTTTGTATCCGAGGTCTTGATATGTATATTGGATTGATCGCGAGGAATCACCTACACAATGAGGACAGTCAACGCTGGCGAAGAAGAGGAGGATGACCTGAGTAGTGCCATTGCCTGACTCGGAAATGCCGACATTCCGCCCGTTGAAACCCAACCTACTGACGTTACCCAGCTCAACCAGCGAACGGTGACGCGAAGCTCTTGAAAAAAAAAAGGTTTCCGCCAATAAGGTTCAAGGTTTAAATGCCGCTGCGTTGGTGGGGCATTTTACGTTGGCGGACACGAGTTCGGGGCAACGGCAAAGTGATGGATGGAGCAGGGGGTAAGTTAAGTTCCGTTCGTCCGACTTCGAAGTGGCGAGGAAAACAAAGGTAATTCAATGACATGGACCGGACAGTGTGGCTTGGTTGCCATATAGACCCGACTGTATATATTTCCGACGTCTTTCGCTCGTCGAATGCAGCAGCGGGGCCGCATAAGCCCTTCAGCCACGCCAAGTACACAGGACAGCGATATATAGACTACAGAGATAGGCATGAGTATGATCATGACCAGATTGCAGCAAAAGTTCAAAGTTTGACGGGCATCACCGACGAATCCAGTACCGTCCAGTCGATCATCTCTCTATTGTGATCTCGCAACCACTCATTTGCCCGTTTAAAGTGCCCGTTTCCGATGAAACCGCGATGTGCTGAGAGAGGAGATGGATGAGCAGATCTGTGGATGCCCCACATCAGTCCGAACCGAATAGCCGAGCCGAGGCGGGCAAAGGACACACCTCAACACCAGGTGCTTCTTCTAACCGCCACAAGCGGGTGTGAGATCACAGGTTGTCAGCGTCTATCACATGTCTCCGAGCAACACGCAAAGAAGAAATTAGACGGACCTCGTCGATCCGCAACCGCTCGCACGTCTTTTGCGCAGGAAGTCCCCAAGCAAAAAACACGACACCATGACCGGCGTCGTTGGCGCGCGCCAAGACAACTTCGAGAACAGCGTCCGTAAAGGACTCCCATCCCTTTTTGGCGTGAGAATGGGCCTTGTGGGCGCGAACAGTTAGGCAGGTATTGAGCCACAACACGCCGGTTTCAGCAAGGGGAGTGAGGTTACTAGATGAGCATGATGGATTCAAGGAATTAGCAATGCGAGGAGAAAGGAAGATGGAAATTTGAAGGCAAACGAAAAAGAAGAAGCTTGACTGACGATCACTGACCCTGTCTTAGGAGGGGAAAACCCGGGAATGTCGTTGGCGAGTTGTTTATAAATGTTCTTGAGCGATCCAGGCGGTTTCGTCGGTGGTAAGACGGAAAAGGATAGTCCTGCCAGACCAGCGTCACTAGTTAGAGACTTGGCTCGTATATTGACACGTCACTGACCGTGTGCTTGGCCAACGTCGTGGTATGGGTCCTGATGACGCTGGGTGAGTTGCGGCAGAAAAGACGAAGAAGAAAACTCTCGCCTGTCCTATCACGACGGCCCTGACACCATCCAGAGGCGTCAACCGGGACCATGAATAAATGTCTCTAGCTGGGTGACACAGGCTCGTGCGTAGATCTCAACTGTTATGATGCATGCACTTGCCTGGTGGGTATACTTGATGCGATTTAATCTCTAGAATCAAAAAATCTTTGAGCTGCGGGAGTTTCATCAGTATTCTGGATTCCTAGTGCGCGTGGCTGGACGCACATTGCGAAAATAGGGTTTCGTAAATTCCCCTTGGAGCGCGGTCCTCCACGACGTGCCCATCGTGTCCCGTTCGAGATTCTCAATAACATCGCTTAGGTCTTCGGTGGCCTCGCCGGTGCCGTCGGTGGTTACGGCGACCGTAGACCTAGGATGACAATAGTTCAGTACGATGCCAAAGTCTGCCTGAAGGATGACGGAGCGGGCTGACATGGTTGCCTTAATTTCAACCTTGCGTTTCTTGGACCCAGCGCTGGAAATTGTACTGACTGCGACGCGTTTCCCAGACATAATGGGTGTTATTCGTGTTGTTTTCATGAAGTAGGAATGGAGATATTCAAGGTGGCACCGGATCGCAGACGCGTATGAGGACAGTGGACACCTGATCGTGTGAAAAAATCAATCGTTGATAAAGAAGCTGAGTCTTTCATCCGTACCTACCTTCTGACACCAACCGCTTAGCGGGTTCTACTCCCTCTGAGTGTTACAGTTGGAAGTTATCTACACAACTCTGGAAGGGCGGCAGTCAAGGTAGCGGTAGCTCGCTGACCAGAGCTTTCGCAGGCTCGAAATCGCACCCCTCTCTCAGTGCTCGTCCAATGCACATACCGTCCCGATGGGTCTGATGCAATTGTAATCCTCTGAGAACGATAGACGGGCACACACGAGCAGACCTCGGCCAACCAACTCTTGTTGAGCCAAGTCACCTCGTGTCACATTCAAGGTCGACCTCTTCTCGGGGCCCGATCCCGCCCGTTATTGGCCGTACATATGGTTTGCTACAACTAGCATACTCGTGAGGCTGAGCCCGATCTGGCGATGAGTTTGTCCGTCGGGTGATGGACTGACTCATAGCCAGATCGAGCCCAACCTCGCAGACCATCCCCCTGCTGCGTTGGTGAAACAATGTTGCTGACAGCTCAGCCAGCCCATCAGATCTTCGAGTTCAAGTTACTAGCATACGAGGCTGTGCTCGATCTTGCGACGACTCATCTCCAGATGGAGCGTAGCCTCAGACGGCAAGCTGGTTCTAGATTACAGTGGGTGGTCATATCTAGTTTGAAGTCAAAGGAGGCTGGCTCGACGGTTCGGTTGATTGTCTTCATAGCCGCCTCCTCCACATTGATTTCGGCGAGGACAGGAATTCAACATCTAGTTTCTCGTTGCAGCACCAAGAGCAAGTAAACTACGGAAACCGATCAACAGAGCAGAATACCGACCCCCGGGCTGCATGAGTACCGAAGGCCCAAGCTTGGAAACCCAAGTTGAGGTACACGCACGCGCGGTCTCACACATCACGATGCATAATTGTGTTGGAGACACCTATAGAAATAAAAAGTTGATGATATACATTCTGCTCTGTCTGCAGTGTCTTCCATTTCTTCTTACTTCCGAGAATCCATAGTGAACGTTAGGTCGTACCTATATCCCAACTTGGTGATGACAAAAAGAAGAAAAGGAAGAGGGAAAAGGAAACAAGAATGAGAGCGAGGGAGCACTGACAGCTACTAGATTGAATTTATGTATGATGCCGAGACTGGATAATGTAGGGTGCGCTAAAATGCAGGAGTAAACTGTAACGGGATGAGGTATGGATAATATTCTTAACAATCACCGAACAAAAAAAAAGGAAAGCAATTATGACGCTCAAAGTCTCAGGGACGTATGGAGAAAAGAAATAAGAAAAGAAAAGAGAGACAAAAAAGTACGAACTGTCCACGGAGAGGCCCAGCCTTCAATCCGCATCATTGTCTCCCTTGGCAAGTTCCCCGTGACTATAACCGACAAGACCAGCGCTCACGGGCATTGGGTGTCGCGTGATGTTGAAATGAGATTGGTTCGGGAGGGCGCTACGCGGAAGGATGGTCGACCCCGGGGCAACCAACTTGAGAGTCTTGGGTTGATGGGTGCTCCAACTACGCGAAAGACTCGCACCAAGTTTGTCGTCAGGCAGGCGGAAATTAGCAGACGCGTTCGTGGACGGCACCGGCGCTGAGACAATCGACGAGGATGGGAGAGGGGTGCTCGAGGGAGAGAAGGATGATACATGCAGTAGCATGACGAATTCCTGCGTTGAATTAGTGAGAGCAACCAACTTGGAACGAAGATCTGGGAAGACTGCATGCGATGCACCATAGGTTTTAATAAAGCTAGACAGCCTTACGACGATCTAAAGCGGGAAAGCCGTTAGCCCGTGTGGCACAAGGAGAAAGATGATGGACAGGTAGTATTGGAATCTCACCCTTACGAACAAGTGGGCATTGTCCCGCAACGCTCTCCTATCAGCAGTTGAATCTCCGGCTCGCACTGTATTGATGTTGGCGCGCAGACGTTCCGTGACACTTTTGGCCTTGTCGATCGAAGCACGGAAATCCTCGCTTAATTCTGGTGTCTCCGATATGGTCTCCACCATCTCTTGCATAAGCTCCCAGATAGCCGGTGCAGAGTCCACTGCCATCTCCATCGAGTCTAAAGCGTCATTATCAACCAACGTTCTAGACGGCGGAATCTCAACCGTTGGTCGGCGCAGAGGAACCTGAGGCGACGAAGACGAAGACGATACCGTCAATGACGTTTGTGACGTTTGTCGCGAGTGGTACCCATTCCGAGCTGACGCTGACCATGCAGGACGAGGAGGAAGTGACGCTGAAATTGCATGCGGGACACCATGGATAATTCCTACCATCGGCGAAGGAACGAGGCTAACGGCGGACGCAGAAACTGGCGCACCTGGACCTCTTTGCACAACACGTCGAGCTGTCGACGATAGACCACTCGGGAGAGCAGGGGGCACAGGAAGATCATAAGATGGCAATGATTTGCCAATCTCCACGTCCTTTGAACTAAAGGAACCGGCATGCCGCCGTGTAGTACGCGTTCTTCCCAGGGTCGTGGGCGTGAGACGCGATCTTGCAATCGGGACATTGTGCTGAAACCCTGAGTGCTGTGACGACCCTGTATTGATAGGTGATGACGACGGATCGTTATTCGGGGTTGGCGATACCATGGTGTGACCTTTGGTCTTGCAAGCAACTCGGCGAGGGTCTGACAAGTAAGGTTTGAGGGCTTCAATGTGAGGTATCATACTTCGCCATGCGTGTGATATCTCTGCAGCTGCTCCGTAGAAAATAAGGACCAGCGAGCGCATGTATCGGTCGTCGTCTCTCGAAGCTAAAATCTTGAGTTGGAGAGAGAGCATCGAGATCGCTTTCCCAAATACGGCGGCTGAATCCCTACTGCTCTCTACTAATGCCCTACACAGTGGTGGTTGAGGCGTTGCTTTCTTGGCAACAGCATCAAACCGCTCAAGAGCACCGTTAAGCTGGGTCATGTATGTATACGCTGGGTCAGTGACCTTGCGAAGAACCGACGAGAGTTTCTGGTTGATCGTATAGGTGATGTATTCGGAGAGCGCTTGATACACTTGAGACACGGAGAAATAGAGTGAACGTGCGCATTCGACTAGGGAACGCAAGGGAGGCGGTAGGTTATTGCTGATCGCATTGGCAGGTAAAGCGGAAAGACGCTTAAAATAGGCATGACGTTCCGTTTCAGGAACCGGTGGCGGGCGCTCCGCGGACGTCGGAGATGCCGAGGGTGGAGGCGTCGTCGTACACTGCTTGTGTATGTGTATCTTCTGCTGTGAAGGTCCCTCGGAAGACGAAGAGGAAGAATCTTGTCGATGCGATAGAGGGGAGGGCATGGTGAAGTCGTCACGTAACGTTCCGTTCGTAAATGAAGATGATACGGATGGAGTGGCGGATGGTACTGGGGCGAGTGACTGTGTAGTGATTCCCTGGTCATCGAGTCGAGCCGAAATGTGCAAGTCCGGGATGCTCTTCCTTCCAAATAATGCAGGCCGACGATCGCGACCAGCGCGCGTAAATGATGCTCTTCCTTGATGCTGGAAGCTATCAGGCACGGCGGTATGATCGTCGTCAGTTGACGACACGGATTCTTCCGGGGTTGGCAAATAGCTCTCTGGAGAGGCCGAACGGGGAGGCGGGTCATACAACGGTAACGAACCCAGCCTAAGCGGCGGCGGTCGTTCAGAGCGCAGATGAATGGCCGACTTGGAGGAAGATGACGGAATGGGCGGTATAGGAAGGTGGTCGTCAATAGAAAAGGTCCGAGCATGTGGTGTGGGTCCGCCAGAATAATCATCCTCTCCTAGCGCTGCCCAGGACTGTAAACTCTCCTCGCTAAAAGAGTTTCGTGAACAACATCAAACACGACTAATTTTAGGCCTTACATGGAGTGATTGAGGGCAGCACGTTCGCTCATGACAGAGTCTACGCTCGGCTTTAGTTTAATCTCGAGGCGAGGCTGAGGTAGGCTATTTTCCCGGAGCCACCTTTGCAATGCAAAGATCCAGTCCCTCATAGCTTGTGGATCGCTGGGAGGGGCATTCATTTCGATGCATGGCTTGGGCGGCCACTCGATAGGATTATGGTCTATTTTCAACACTTTCAGAGATACAAAATCAGCCAGGTATCCTGGTAGGCGGGTGATCTTGTTGCGTGAAATACATAAGATCTAAACGGGAGGCAGTCTAAGCGCTATCGACCGAGTGGATGGAAGAACCCACATGAAGCTTTGAGAGGGAACCTGGTTGGGTTGGCAATCGTTTGATTTTGTTCTTACTGATGTCGAGGACTTCGAGGGAGGGAATTACGGTCAACTGTAACCGTGTCAAGGCTAATAATGGAAGAGGAGACGCGTGACACGCACGACATCTGGAAAAACAGAAAAACTGTTGTTCTTGAGGTTGAGATAACGTAGACGTGACAAGAGTGCAAACGCCGTTGGAAGCGTTGCGAGGCGGTTGTGACTCAGTGCTACCCTGAGGGAGAGACTCTGGTTCGGTGCGACACGAGTGTGACAAGGGAAGAGCAAACCTGGTGATTGAAATGTCGTCAGAGGTGGATCCGTCGCCCCTGCCAACGGTGGCTAGACGCTCTGCGCCGTCCTCGCCGACGTCGGTAAGGTTTTTGTGAGTGAAGTCCAGTGTTGCGCCATTGTCTGGGGAACGTGCGGTAGCTTCGGCGAGATGTGCGTCGGTTAATGAGGCGGAGGGGGGCGGCGATGGGGCGCTCCTTGGCGTTGCGGACGGAAACGGGGAAGTTGGTCCAACGTCCGGGGAGGACATGGAAGAGAGGAAGAAAAGACTGTCGAGGTCGACGAAGCGACCTTTCCAAGAAGTTTTGAACGTCCAGACAAGCTTATTATGTTGGCGACCTCAACTCGGTTGCGGCCGGTGCTTGAAATGCTAGTACACAACAAAATAAACGCAAGTAATACTACGCTTCACCTGCTTGCACCTCGCCGGTTTTCATCTAAAACCACATTGACACGGAGAAGCTCGCGTCCTCGCTCCGCATTGCATGCCACCACCCCGGGGGGAAGAACAACATATCACCCGGTTCCAGCGTCACACAAGACGCCTCGTCAGGCACGCTGGCCCAAAACAGAGGAAATGCTATTTGGGATGTTTCCATATCTTGCGTAAAGACGTCCACTTGGGATGTATTACTCATGTGCGGGCAAATCGTATTGGCCGCTGGATTGTGGCTTGATGCAGACGACTGATAGGGATACATGGCCGGCGCAACATGAGGTGGAGCGAGCCAAACGGTCTTGCGACCGACTACCTGTACTGCAGCGCAGCAAGTTAAGTTCCGCTATATATTTAGCATCACGCGAGCCTACCATAGCAGTTAAAGAACGGATCCTGTAACTGCGCTGACTCTGGGTTTACCGGCATATCGGGTGTATCAACCTACCGTATGAGCGGGCGAGACTGTGCCTTTAGGTCCGAGCCACGCGTTGACTATGACGTCGGGGGGCGGTTCATAGGCTGGAAAATCTGGCGAGTCGAGGCAAGCGTAAACGATGTCGGGGAGAACAATGTCCTCGCGAAGGCGGGGAAACTGATTCAAGAGACTGTGCTGGGCCAGATAGATTGTGTGATGCTGATGGTGGCTCGTCGATGGATCGAGTGAAGAAAGGAAATCTTCCCAGTTCATCAGCTTCTGGGACCAGTCATCGGACCTGTAGTCATCTCCGACCTCTACAGGAACTATGCGACCTGGGCCAGCCACAGAAGAAAGATAATTGAGGGACGCCCATTGATGTGGGTGATGCATCGCGGGCCAGTGGTCAGCGTGACTAGGCATCAGAAACGGCGCTCGACACCAGTGCTTCTGGGCGGTGACGATAGATGGAAGCGCGGCGAGAGTGCGCACACTATTTCTGGAAGTGGAGAGTGGATGCGGAACGAATCCTGGCTGTGCGACCAATACGGCGCTATTGGCGAACTGCCAGGGGATGACAGACTGCAGCTGGCTGATTACGTCGTACACGGCATAATCACGACGCGTGTCGTCGGTTGCGGCTCCGGCGATGATGATCGCATGGTCGAGAGCGGCAATACACTCCCTGGCAGCATCCTCCCCCATTGTGGGCACAGAGGCGCGCGCGAGCACCTTGAGGACGGATGCATCAATGTAGAGCATGCGCCAACGGGGGGCAACGCTGGGGGGGGCGGCAGGGAGACGGCTGTAGGCGAGCGCGACGAACGTGTCCATGTCTGCGGCACGGCGCGGATCGGCGAGGATGGCGCGTACGGCGGCGTGGAAGTCGGCGTCATGGCCGGCGTCGGGATGGAGGACGGAGCGAGCGTATTCGAGGAGGAGCATATCTGAAAAGGGAAATGTGTGACATGTGACTATTTGTGACCAGATCGATTGCAGGGTCACGCGGGGAGCGAAGATAAAAAGGACCAAGGCGAAGAAACGACCCGTGAGAAATTTCCCCAGACGATCATTTCCTCCCAAAGTAACCACGGCCCGCCACCCGGCGCAGCCTGACTTCCTTTTTTAGAAATGACATCCCGGTAGAACTCTTTCTTTCCTGTTGAGTCCCCTCTGCCCCACTCATACCTTCACTACAGCCTCGATCGTCTCCTCCTCCTACTCGATACCGGATCGTCCTCTTCAGTACGAAACACAGCAGCAAAGCAGATTGCACAGCTCGCTGCTCGCAGTCTCATCAGCGACGTTCCCGTCGAGGACGACTTCAAGGTTCCCCGACACCACGCGTCCGTACGCGACACCGCTGCCTGGTCAGAGCTCCTCGCCGTTGTCGCTCGTGTGAGCATTTCCATTGTCCTGCGTTGCACGTCACACATAGTCTTCTAGATACTGCCTTTTTTGCATTCAAGGAGTCACGAAACCAGGTCAGCGGCTTCCAATGCCCTCTCCCAAATTTGCACCCTCGTTCCGGTATGGCATCCCCAGTCGGACGATGTCTCTCTCCCAGGGGACTTCACACAATCCCCTCCCGAATTTCCCCCCTTCTCCGTACAAGAGTTGATGCAAAAGGGCGTCCTCCTTCTCGCCTCTTCCGGCAAGGAGTTTGCAAAGCCATCCGGCATACTCGCCAACTCTGCAGAGGTCAAGCGTGCCCGTAAGGAAGCCATGGGCCGACTTGGCCTCGACTTCCTTGACACCGTAGGTGGTGCAGACGACATGGATATCGACAAGGAGCTCGCTGTAGACACGGACGTCGATGCTGCCAGCGAAGCAGACTTGCAAATCAAGAAAGAGGACCCCCCGTTCTCTGCCTCTCCCATGGAAGTCGACTTTAACCTAAGGAAAGAATGTTCCCCTCCTGCGCGATCCCACTCTAGCACCCCTGTCGTACCTTCGCCTATCACCCCTGCCACCCCCGCTGTGGAAAACGATGACCTTAGCGGTCTCTCTGCTCGTGAGCGCAATCGATTAAAACGGAAACGAAAAGTAGGAAGTTCCGCGTTCGTCGCTCCTCCACCTCCACCCCCTTCTAGTGCTGGTGCGCGCTACAACACCACCGCAGCTGGTCCGTCAAACAAGTGTGTCACCCTTTTTCTTGTCTATTTACTTCGTTAACGGTCGTGCAGAGCACGCCTCGTGTCCGCAGAAGCGCAAGAGCCACCAAAGTCGCGCCTAGACAGTCCAAATCCCCATCCCAAGCCCTCTGCCGAAAAAATTGTCATAGATCCATCAAAGGGCGGTGCTGTCTCTCCAAAGTCTCCGCAACAGTCCAATGCCCTCGAAGTCCCTCCGGGGTCCTGGGTATGGGGAGGTATCGTCAGCCTCCTTGAAGTCGATTTATTCTCACCTGCATGGGAAACGCGTCACGGAGCCGCCATGGCATTACGAGATTTACTCAAATCACAAGGCGCTTCTGGCGGCATGAGAGGTTATTTTCTTTGGCAGGATCCCGTCCTTTGGCTCATCTTTTCTTACAGACGGTGTTTCACCACCAGAAAATGCGCGTGCGCACGAGGAATGGTGTAATCACTTGGCAGCAAAGCTTCTTTGCGTCTTCATTCTCGATCGCTTCGGCGACTTTGTTTCTGATCAGGTATGCAATACCAATATTTTTCATGGGCTTAGCGTTGATTGTTCCCCAGGTTGTTGCACCTGTTCGCGAGACCGTCTCTCAGACGCTCGCCTCTCTCCTATTACACATGCCCCTTCGTTCCGTTGGCCACGTCCACTCTATTCTCCTGCAAATGATAAGACAAGAATTTACCCTGCCATCGAAGGCCAAAGCTGGGAAGAAGGACGATCGAAACCATGTCTGGGAGGTGCGCCATGCAGGTCTCCTGGGGATCAAGTATGAAGTCGCAGTCAGAAGCGACTTGTTTGACGCCCCCAAGGACGAAGAATCAGGTGATGCGGGTAGGACAATTTTGACCGGCATCGTGGAAGCTGCTGTATTGGGGTACGTCGACTTTCTCTGCACATGTCGGTCCAGTTGCTAAATGACCTTTTCAGGCTCGGCGACCGGGATGACGACGTCCGTGCAGTGGCTGCAACTTGTTTGCTACCCGTGGCAGGTCACCTAGTTGAGCGGTTGCCAGACTCACTCGATCGAGTCTTGGCTGTGTTGTGGACTTGTTTACGAGACATGAAGGATGACCTGAGTTCTAGTGTTGGCGCTGTCATGGATCTGCTAGGTACGGGTAGTGTGTTTCACGACTTCCTTCAAGTTGGAGCTCACGCGTCTGCTGGCAGGCAACCTGGTTACCTACAGCAAAGTTATCGACGTCCTTGGTGACTCGACTTTATCGTGAGTGCCACAATGTTTTCGATACTCATGACTGACGTCTCAACGGCTCGCTTAGACTTCCGTTATCAGACCTTGCACCCACGTTGTTCCCGTTCTTCCGGCATACAATCCCAAACGTCCGTCTGGCGGTGGTTAAGACTTTGTCCTCATTTATGACGGTGCCGTCCCTACCCCGTGATTGGATAGCCACTCCATTTCTGCGCCTTCTTTTCCAAAACCTTGTTGTTGAGGAGCGCTCGGACATAAGATCTGCATCGCTCTGTAGCTGGAAAACAGCACTTGAAGTTGTTTCGAGTACGCCAGGTCTGATCAAGAAGATAGTAAAACAGCAAATGGTCCTTGAATGGTATGCGATAATGATGACTCCCTTGGGCGTTCTTATCGACACGTCGACATTTCATCACCCAACTTTTGCGGAGGATGGGACTGATGCGGCGCCCGAGAGACATAACGTCGACAAGAACATGCTTACTCAAGACTTGTCCCTTGTCTCTACGGAACTTATCTTGCAAGCACGAGTCGCTACGGCAACCGCCCTCGCCTACTTGATTGCATACTGGCCATCAAAGGTATATCGCCGTATGTACTCGGTGATCAGCATAGAAACTGAATCAAACGTTTTAGTCTATCGATGAACTCTTTCAGCCTATCCTTCTGCATTATATGGATTCAACGAGCATGCTGCAGAAGTTCCTGGCTGCCATAATAGCGGAAGAATGGGCGCATGCACATGATGCGTTATCGCTTCCAGGTCCAATACTGGACAATTTCCCTCTCGCGAACGAACTCAGCACCAGAGCACTTGCATTCCTCCAGGCATCGCCTCCAACGGCGTATCATGAAATGGCGTTTACTCTTCACCGCATACATGCCGATTGTTATTCACTTCTACATTGCTTTTCAAGCGATTGCAAAATTCCCATTTCGCTCATTCCTCATCTTGGAAATGAGATCGACATCACGAGCACGAGGTCCGAGTGCTTCACCATTGACACTGCAAACGAGGCCGTAGGCACCATGTACACGAAACTCAAGGATAGCCTTGGTAGGACGAAGAAGCGCGAGTTGGGCGTTATTGCTGAGAAGAGGCGTAAAGTCGTACAGAGCATCGATCATTATGCTGAAGTGAAGGCTCAACATGATACTCGTGTTTCGGCTGCATTCGCGGCGGCCTTCGTAGCATTTAGAAGTACTCCCGACAAGGTCAGTCCTGTGGTGAAGGGTATCATGAACGGCATCAAGGTAAGTTTAGGATAGCCACGCTTGGTCAGTTGCTTACAAATGCATAGAACGAAGACAACCTAGACCTTCAAAAACGATCTGCAGTCGCCGTTGCTAATTTCATCGATTTCTGTGTGCAACACAATATTAACCAACCACCAGACAAGATTGTGAAGAACCTTTGCACTTTCCTCTGTCAGGACGTGGAGCAGACGCCAACATTCGCATATTCACGGACGATTTATAAGGGCATTCTTACATTGCACACATGGTCGAAAATCGCGCCGAGCAAGGGGAGCAAGGAGACGCAAGACAAGGGGGAACCAACTAGGTCAGAAGATGAAATGGCCAAGACGAAACTTTCTAGAAGGGGAGCCGGGCTTGCCTTCGATCAGCTGTCCGCGAAATTCGGACCACGCCTCCTCGAAGCTATTCCCAAGATGTGGCAGTCTATGTCCGGGGGTTTATTGAGTGCATGCAGTGTAGGTACGAACAAATTACCGTTTATGATCGCGTCGGCTCTTATTACCATGGCTTGAACAGAATCTCCCCAAGAAGCGGACGTTTCGATGGAAAAGCAATACGGTCAAGATGTCATTGACTCCTTGAGTGTTCTCGAGGCCGTTTCGCCAGCACTGGACCCTGCGTTGTGGCCCAAACTTGCCGAGTTGTTCCCTGCCATTGCCATCGCCCTTCGGAGCAAGTTTGCGATTATCCGACAGACCGCCGCGCGATGCTTCGCTACCGTCTGTGAGGTCATGACTGCGGAAGCCATGCGTTTCGTGATAGAAGAACTTGTCCCCTTGATTGGGGATGCGGTCGTGCTCTACAACCGGCAAGGGGCAGTTGAAGCCATCTATCGTGCGTGCACCAGCTCCCTCGTGAATCGAGTGCTCACTATAGCATATCAGACATCGTCCAAAAGCTCGACATCAAAGCTCTTCCTTATATTATTTTTCTGATTGTTCCTGTGCTCGGAAGAATGAGCGATTCGGACGACGACATTCGATCAACAGCAACGAATACGTTTGCATCGCTGGTGAAGATGGTTCCACTTGAGGTAAACTCTTTGGTTTGAGAGCGTATTTATATTCAAACGGCGTATGTAGGCTGGGTTGCCCGACCCACCTGGTTTCCCAGAGGAATTGTTGAAACGCCGACAAGAGGAAAGACAATTCTTGACACAGTTGCTCGACGGGAGCAAAGTTGAACCATACGCGATGCCTGTCAAGATCGATGCAGAGCTGCGCAAGTATCAACAAGAGGGCGTTAACTGGCTTGCTTTCCTCGCCAAGTATCAACTACATGGTATTCTCTGCGACGGTGAGTTTTTTTCTTTCTCTGCTGCATCATGCATCAAGTGACGTCTGTAGATATGGGTCTTGGAAAGACGCTTCAGTCGATATGTATACTGGCAAGTAAACACGACGAACGTGCCAAGAAACACGAAGAGACAGAATCCCCTGATTCGGTTCACCTACCGTCACTAATCGTCTGCCCTCCAACGCTTACCGGACACTGGTACTACGAGATCCTCAAGTATGCGGAAAACCTTCGACCTATCCTGTATACCGGAAGTTCCAAAGAGCGGTCAAAGCGTCTTTCCAAACTGGCCACGATGGACGTCGTGATTACTTCGTACGAGGTTGTGCGCAATGATATTGGGAGTTTAGAAGATATCAACTGGCTCTATTGCATCCTCGACGAAGGGCATGTCATCAAGAACGGAAAGACGAAGTTGGCCAAGGCCGTCAAAGCTATTCAAGCGCAACATCGGTTGATCCTTTCAGGGACCCCGATCCAAAACAATGTGCTGGAACTCTGGAGCTTGTTTGATTTCTTGATGCCTGGGTTCCTCGGCACGGAGACATCATTCAATGAACGATTTAGCAAGCCTATTCTTTCTGGTCGAGACGGGAAGACCAAGACAGGCGAAGCTGGTAAGTTGATCACTTTTGCACTCTTGCGCGAGACTCAGGCGGGATTTCCATCCAGCGGCTCTGGCGTTGGAAGCGTTGCATAAACAAGTTCTTCCGTTCCTGCTCCGTCGTTTGAAAGAAGACGTGTTGAATGACCTACCGCCTAAGATTATTCAGGATTACTACTGTGAACTTTCCGAGACTCAGAAACTCCTTTATGACGACTTTGCAAAGTCGGAGGCAAAGGCAGAAGTCGAGGGCGTTATTCAATCGTCGACCTCTGGACAATCTGGAAAGGAAAGTGGTCAGCAACACGTTTTCCAGTCACTACAGTACCTTCGCAAACTGTGCAACCATCCTTCCCTCGTCCTGAAGACCAATAAGGATGCGGTCATGGCTGCTCTCGCCAAGGTCGGAAGTAATGCCGAAAGCTTGAGTGATATTCAGCACGCGCCGAAGCTGCAAGCACTACGGTAAGCCAACTTACATCATTTCAGCAGTTTTCTCATCAACCTCTTAGTCAACTTTTGAGTGACTGTGGCATTGGCGGTAACTCCGCAGTGACTGCTGAGGGGGGTAAAGCGGAAGCGAGCGATGTGTTGTCAGATCCACCCAGCGGGGCATTCTCTCAACACCGCGCTCTGATCTTCTGTCAGATGAAGCAGATGCTGGACATCATCGAAAATGACCTGTTCAAGCAGTATATGCCTTCGGTCACCTACATGCGACTTGATGGTGGGACAGACCCAAATAAACGTCATGCCATCGTCCAGACGTTCAACTCGGATCCAAGCATTGACTGTCTTTTGTTGACTACGCATGTCGGAGGTCTAGGGCTTACCTTGACCGGAGCCGATACTGTCATCTTCGTAGAACATGACTGGAACCCGATGAAAGACTTGCAAGCCATGGACCGAGCTCATCGTATCGGTCAAAAGAAGGTCGTCAATGTCTACCGGCTAATTACGAAAGGAACCTTGGAAGAGAAGATCATGGGGTACGGGCACTCAGTTCTCGAGGTTACATACTTGCTCAACTATCATTCAGGTTACAACGATTTAAGCTTAATATTGCGAATTCGGTGGTCACGCAGCAGAACACTGGTCTATCTTCTATGGACACTGACCACGTTTTGGATCTGTTTAGACGGACCTCGGAGGAGGAGGATGCGGCTGCAGCGGCAAAGAGGAAGGGAAAGGAGGTGAAAGACACGGCTGGACCTGTCAGTCAAAAGCATCTCTTGCAAGGACTAGAAGATCTGCCGACAGAGGATGAATACGAAGGCTTGGACCTCACCAGTTTCATGGGTTCTCTGGGGGTTCAGTGAAAAATTGCCTACCGTCATTTCACGTGGACATGTTTTAGTTCTGGCGATCTTGGGTACGACCTACATATGTTGCATCTATAAGTGTAACGATACATTCCGATAATCTGTAATGTAGATCTCTTTCTGTTGTTTGTATCTGGGCTGTGCCGCTGCGGATCCGAGACTGCGATCACCGTGGCATTTCCGTCCGCAGTGTCTCACCATGGCCGCGACCTCGGGCATCAAAGCGTCTGAAGAACTAACACAGGCCTTCTCTGCTGCCGTCGAGACGAGGAGCGTCCGATTCATCAAAGTCAATATTCAGAACGGTGCGAACTTTTACGGTTTACTTTAGAGTGTGAACCTCACGCGATCGTTGCTTACAGAGTCCCTCGTTCCGGTCGAATCGGTCGACGCTTCCGGCACTCTCGACGACGATCTCGCGCTCCTGGAAGAGCATCTGGAAGAGAAGGTGCCTTGTTACGTGCTCGTCAGGTTGGACAATCCGACCTCGGAGTGGCTGGTCATCAGTTACGTGCCCGATGGAGCGCCGGTCAGACAAAAGGTGAGTCTCGATGGCGCGACATCGGTCTCACTGGTGTCGATGACGATCGTCTGCGGAATCAGATGCTGTACGCGTCGACACGCAACGCGCTCACGAAATCGCTTGGATCGACGGTGTTCACGGACAGTCTGTTCGCCACTACCAAGTTGGACCTCACTCCGGACGCATACGCTGCGCACAAGCGGCACCAGGCTGCTCCGAAACCGTTGAGCGCGAGGGAGCAGGAGATGGCGGACATCAAGGCGGCGGAGAGGGACGCAAGCGCTAGCTATGAGGGCGGTCGGGCGCGGCAGAATCATCTTGGGGGCCAGGAGGTCGGGTATGCGTGGGCTGAGGATGCGAGGGAGGCTGTTGGGGAGCTGCGTGGCGGGGAGGGGAGCCGGCTCGTGGTCTTGGTCAGCCATACTTTCCCTTGCTTGTTCAGCATCAACTTATTGATCGTCTACTATAGCAAATAAGCGAGGAGGAGAAAATTGTGTTGAGCAGTAGCGTATCGATCGACGACATCGAGACGCTCTCTACGAACGTTCCTCTTTCGGATCCTTGTAAGTGCTGGTAGACCTCGTTCCGTGACGAAATGAATGAATAAATTCGTGCCCTACAGCTTATTGTTTGTTCGCCTGGCAGGGCGTCTCATCAAACGGGCGCGATATAGGTCAGTGGGTAGTCCTTCCAAAGGGTCGGAAGCTGACAAGTTGAAGCGTTCATCTACTCGTGCCCGAGCGGTTCGCCGATCAAGTCGCGGATGGTCTACTCGACGGGTGCTTTGTATGTGTTCAAACAGGTGAAAGAGCTGTTGGGCGAGGAGCAGGGCTTCGTGCTCGCAACCAGGAAGATAGAGACGTCGGATCCTAGAGAACTGACGGAGGCTTTCCTTCGGGAGGAGCTCGCTGTCGGGAATGGGGCGAGCTCGGAGAATGCTGTTGCGCGGCCGGCGTCTTCGGGAGCGTCGTTTGCTAGGCCAAAGGGGCCAGGTAGAAGACGTTGACAGTATTGTAACGAATATTTGACCAAGTGTACATGCCAATACCGTACGGCATCATCATCATGACGAACCCAAATTTAGCGAGGGTCGGATGAGGTCCGGCGTTCCGCGTTCCCTCGCTCACTGTAAGGCTCATAGAAAACCCGGGCAGCTGGAGTTCCCGTCTCAGATTCATACTCTTGTAGGCATTTCACCATCATGTTCGGTATCCGGACTCAAAGAGCTGGCACGTTCACCCGCGTCGTGCTCAGAGCGAGTTTCAGAACCTACAGCACACCCGTGCGAGCTCCCAAATCAAAGGTGTGGGCGTCGGCCGACGAGGCAGTCAAGAGCGTCAAATCTGGCGATGTATTGCTCTGTGGAGGTGAGCTTGGATTCTGGCCTCGTGGGTTGCTGGCACTGAGGATAACTCGACAGGATTTGGACTTGCTGGCATCCCAGGTACGATTATGGCGTCAATTCTGGTCCTCATGATACCGCCAGTGTTCATCGAACGTACCTCCAGATACCCTGCTAGCGGCCTTGGCGAAGAGAACGGAGGTCGGTGCATTTACTGCCGTCTCCAACAATGCAGGAGCAGGGGACAACGGTCTCGGTACGCACCACGTTTTCACACACGCGCACTGGGGGCTCAAGTCTTGCACAGGAAAGCTATTCAATACCAAACAGATCGACAAGATCATTTCGTCATACCCAGGAGGGTCAGTTCGTTTATCTCTTTTCAACCACCCCCGCAGGGAATGATGCGTTCTCGTAGGAACAAGGCCTTCGAGGCCATGTATCTCAAGGGCCAGGTGGCCTTGGAACTGTGTCCTCAAGGCAGTCTCATAGAACGCATTCGTGCTCACGCTGCCGGTATACCTGCGTTCTTTACTCCCACCGGCGCCTCTACTGCAGTAGAGGAAGGTACGATACCCGTGAGGTACAACGAGGGCGGCTTCGAAAGCGGTGTCAAGATACCCGGCATCAAGAAGGAGGCACGAGAGTTTAACGGTCGCAAGTATGTCATGGAGACGGCCATCGCCGGCGACGTCGCGTTCGTCAAGGCGTGGAAAGTTGACGAGGTCGGCAACTGTGTTTTCCGGTGAGCGAAAGAGAGGATACAGTGCCATGCTTGAACGCCTTTCTGAACGTCTTGGCTTCAGGTTCGCTCAAAACAACTTCAACACTGCTATGGCGAAGAATGCCAAATTGACCATTGTCGAGGTAAGTGTGGTATCGCGTTTGATGATGGTTGTTCACCTGATTCCCCAGGCGGATGAAATCGTTCCGGTCGGTTCCTTGGATGCATCTACCATCCACATTCCCGGCATCTATGTAGATCGCGTAGTTCCTTCGACCGAACCCAAGCGTATTGAGTTTGTGACCCTGGCCCCGAGCGAATCAGAAGCAAAGAGCGAGTCATTGACCCCCGAGAAAGCCACTGCTTTGGCCCAAAGACACAAGATCGCCAAGCGCGCCGCAAAGGAGATCAAGGATGGGTTCTACGTGAATCTCGGTATTGGCATGCCAACGCTCGTGCCCGAACACTTGCCGGAAGGTGTGCACGTCTGGTTGCAAAGTGAGAATGGTATCCTTGGTATGGGCCCCTACCCCACAAAGGATCAAGTCGACCCGTACGTGTGACTGTATTTTCGGCTTGCTAGTACCCTGGTCGCTGATCATGACCCCAAGGGACCTTATCAACGCTGGCAAGGAAACTGTCACTCTCGTACCTGGTGCATCGATCTTTGGTATGTATATCGCAACGACGTGTTTCCCTGACTGACGCCATATATAGATTCTAGCGAGTCCTTTGCAATGATCCGTGGCGGCCACGTCGATGTTGCAATCTTGGGTGTAAGTCTGCCTGACGCCACTTCCAAGTTTGTACCCGCTCATAGATCCGTTTGTCGGACAGGCCATGCAAGTTTCTCAGGCTGGTGATATCGCTAATTTCATGATTCCTGGTAAACTTGTCAAAGGTTTGTATAGAGACCAATCTCGTGATCATCTTCTCACACCTTGACTTTGCGCAGGTATCGGTGGAGCGATGGACCTAGTCTCTAACCCCGACAAGACCAAAGTGATCGTAGTGATGGAACACTGTGCCAAAGACGGCAGTCCAAAGATTCTCGAGAAGTGCAGCCTCCCCCTCACTGGAGCACGGACCGTGAGCCAGATCGTCACTGAACTCGCCGTCTTCAACGTGGACCGGAAGAACGGTATGTTGGAACTAGCGGAGTTGCAAGAGGGAGTTACTTTGGAAGAGGTCAGAGCAAAAACTGGATGTGATTTCAAGGTATCGCCAGATCTGAGCAGCCTATGATTCCCCGAGTTATGTGCATAAAGGTGTTTTGAATACCACTGTAACGCTGGGTCAATACAATCAGTTGACATACCATATCAGCTACGACCACCCGAAATGTTTCCCAGATTTGACCAATCAGCTACCCTATTCGATGTACAAGAGTGACTGTAAGGCAGAGCAGATCACAACCTTTGGAGTGTCTGCGCGAATTGAGATGTGGCCGTTTCAGAGAATCCCTGCAATTTTTGATGTAGAACGAACGTCAACGGTATGTCAGATTTACGACCCACTGATATCTTTATACACCATATCATTACAGCGAAAGTCCGCAAAATTTTCAATCAAGGTAGAACTGCACTCTGCTGGTAGTGGACGGGATTATGCAACCTCCATTTAAGGACCACCGCATTCCAGTTTTCACTGGATCTGAAATTATGAAGATGCTGAGATGGATTTATCAGACTCACAGAATCAGGGAACCGGTATGCACCAGTTCAAGTTCCTGCTGGCAACAACAACTTGGACTGGTGCCTCCAACGCGACATCGTGGCCACTAATATCTTGGTTTGGTCGCGCTGCATGTGAAGCTGGATAATTGTGACCTCCATACCCGGGTTCTCCTTACAATTGTTTCATATATACACATAATCGATAAGTCAATGAACAGCTGTCTTGCTCTGTTCCAAGTCCCCTTCGTTGAGTGAAACCTTGAAAGAGAGTAGGAAACTGCTTTGAGAAGAGGACCTCCGCATTCACCTTGTCCTTGATGTCCAATTCCTCGCGGATGATCTACTTATCTGGCATGTAATTTCTTTGTGGATATCGTGTGCAGCCAAGACTGAGAAGCCTGAATGCTTCTGTGCGTACGTCCTGGTTGAAGGGCGGCTGGGTAGAGCGAGGAGGGTTGTAGATCCACTGGCAGGCGCGCGAGTGCGATCGATCGCACCCTTTCTCCGAGAGTGAGTTACGGTTACGCCCGTATTACTGTACATGGATATTCCAACGTGACGGCTGGGGAGGCGGTGAACTTCTTCCGATGCCGGCCGGCTAGGCAAATATCCTTTTCGATCAGGATGAAACGATGACCAGTTGACCAGATGTCATGAGTCAACCGTATGTCGTGTGATACCAATTTTTTTGATCAAGTTTTGCATGCTTATAAGTACATGCACACGCGCGGAGATTGAACAGAAGGCGGAAACCGTTGCCGACTGAAAAGCGGCATCTGTGCCGATCCGAGTGGTTTCATCTCGCAAACCGTCGTTGATGCGGCATAATGGTATTCCTTCGCTGTATCGGCACCGCGGCTTCCGCTAACCTTGATCCAGACAGCTTTGGATTTCCAGGATCATGCCATGCAAGAACGCGGAGAAGCTATAAAAGTACTGTGGACGCGCTAGGTGGTGTAGTAAGCCAAACATGATGTACCCCATCCCCTGTTTCTCGTATCTTCCGCATGCGTTTATTTTCAAGAATGCCATTCCCATTTTGCCTCGACTCGGGTTTCACCTAAGGGCGGGGCTGCGCTTATATCCTTCCAGCCTTCGTGCCAGGCAATACAGCATCTCGGTCTCGCGTCTCGGACGGAGCAAGGTATGGGAGTCTGCTGATGAGGCGATCAAAGATGTCAAGAGCGGTGATGTTCTTTTGAGTGGAGGTATGTCTCCAACCCTCGAACGTTTGCTCATGCTCAAGCTTTCGTGTTTTATCTAGGGTTTGGACTGTGTGGTACCCCAGGTAACTAACATGATCAGGTCCGATGGAACTGAACTCATAGGGTTTATTAGAAACGTTGATAACTGCCCTCTCAAAGAGGCAAGGCGTGAAAGGACTGACGGCCGTCTCCAATAACGCTGGCTCGGGCGAGGGTGGCTTGGGTAGGTGACATATCCGCAGGTGGTGCGATGCGTTGACCGACGATTTCTAGTCAAGATGCTCAAATCAGGACAACTGCAGAAACTAGTCATTTCGTACCTCGGAGGGTGAGTTGCATCCTGTCTTTGGTGGTGATGCGTTTCGCTGACTTCAGCTAGTAACAAATACCTCGAGCAAATGTACCTAAATGGCAAGTTGTCGCTGGAGCTCGTACCCCAGGGCACTCTCGTGGAGCGCATAAGAGCGCACGCTGCAGGCATACCGGCATTCTTCACCCCCACTGGAGCTTCTACAGTGGTTGAAAGCGGTGGGATACCGATCCGTTTCAATACCGGTGGATTTAAAAACGGTGTTATGATTGATGGAAATAAAAAAGAGTTTAGAGTATTTGATGGGAAGCGATATATCATGGAACCAGCGATCGCAGGTGACGTTGCCTTAGTGCATGCATGGAAAGCAGACGAAGCTGGGAACCTGGTGTTCAGGTCGGTTTGTGAGTGCAGTTCCTCCGGCCGCCGATCTGATGTTCTCATTCCAGATATGTCGCCAATAATTATAACAACGTCATGGCAAGGAATGCAAAGTTGACCATCGTGGAGGTACGCAACGACATGTTGTTCCTCAATCGTTTACTTCATCTCAAGCATAGGCTGAGGAAATTGTGCCTATTGGCACCCTGTCGCCGAATGTGATTCATTGCCCTGGTATCTTTGTTGACCGAGTTGTCAAGTGCACGGAGCCCAAGCAGTTTGAAATTTTGGCTACTGCACCTCCGCCGTCTGCGAACGGTGGTAAGGATCCCAAGACGGAGCAGAGCTCTCGCCACAGAATAGCGAGGCGCGCCGCACAGGAGATAAGAGATGGGTTCTATGTCAACCTTGGTGTTGGAATTCCCACTTTGGTCAGCGAATATATCCGCCCTGGCATCAAGATTTGGTTGCACAGCGAGAATGGTGCATTGGGAATGGGCCCATTCCCGTCAGAAGACAAAGCCGACCCGTAAGTGCTTGCTCTCACTTCTTGACTAGCCCTCTCGAACGTTTCGTTTAGAGACATCACGAACGCTGGAAAAGAGACTGCGACGCTGCTGCCTGGCGCATCAACTTTCGGTGAGGCTGGACTCGCTTATGGTTACTGGGAGCTGTGTTTGATCGCCAAACCCGACAGATTCGGCCGACTCTTTTGGCATGATTCGCGGGGGCCACATTGACGTTACTATTCTTGGTGTATGCCTCGAGTTTTTCTCAGGAAAAATGCATGTTGACGATCCGCAGGCTATGCAAGTAAGTGGGAGCGGCGACATTGCCAACTTTATGATCCCAGGAAAGCTCGTGAAAGGTGAGTCGGGCGTCGTTGACCGTGATTTGCCGGGGAATCTCAATTGTGCAAGGTATTGGAGGTGCCATGGATCTCGTGTCAAATCCCGACAAGACGAAAGTGATCGCAGCAATGGAACACTGCGCGAAGGACGGCAGCCCCAAGATTGTGAAAGAATGCACGCTTCCCCTTACTGGTACTGGTGCTGTAAGCCGAATTATCACAGACCTCGCGGTTTTCAACGTCGACAGACACAGTAGGGTGCTCCAGCTCACGGAACTGGCGCCGTACGTGAGTGTTGATGAAATCAGGGCGAAGACTGCCTGTGACTTCGTCATGTCCGAAGACCTGAAACAGATGCAGATCTAGGAGGTCGTCGTGATACGTTAGAGCCGCGTATTCGACGATACATATGTAGTCACGATTCCCCGCGTTATTAGGATTTATTAGTCTGTCTGAGAGACTACGGTAATTTTAGTTAGTTGGTTGCTGCGGCTGAAAATTGACGGGCCGGGAATAAACTTGGGTAACACGCGTCGAGGCTGCCTTGACCCAGTTTAGTATCCAGCCCAACCCAACAACACACTCTCGCTAACATGAACTGGCTGGTCAACTTTTTCGCTGGCAGTTCAAAACAATCCTTGCGACGAGGCCAGGCGATATCCAGCACCCGCGAAGCCTTCTCTCTCCCAACAACGTCCCCTACATCACCTCCACACCCAGATGCATTCAACTCAGATACCCTCCAGCCCTCGGAGCCCCCCAGTGCCACATATACCTACCCTCCCCAGTCCCCCGTGAGTGCGTACGGCTACATGCCAACAGCGTGAGTAGCTTCGTCGTCCATTTGACTAATGTCTGAGCACAACACTCTATAGCTCGCGGTCTCGGCCCACCACTCTGCTTCCTCTACATAATATACCTTACACCGACGCAATGACGCCGCCACCACCATATCCACCGTTGGCCACCACATGGAACAGGATAAAAATATGGCTTGCCAGGGAATACCCAGAGCTAGGGGACACTCTCAATTACGGAATTCTTCCCCAGGATTTGGCACAGATAGAGATGCAGTTTGGGTTCGCGCTTCCGCAAGCGATTCGAGAGTCGTATTTAGTCGTCGACGGACAGGAAGCCGAGTCGTCTGCTGGATGTCCCGAGGGTCTTTTCTTTGGACTGTCCCTCCTCCCTCTCGAGGACGTTTTGGAGGAGTGGAGGTTCTGGAGAGAGGTCGACGACGACCCGGCAACCGGCGCTAACCTCCGTCTTCGTGAGCTAATGCAATCTATACCAGATGGCTGGATACGCAAGGCTTATTCGCAACGTGGTTGGATACCCCTCGTGGTTGACAAGGCTGGCAACTATATCGGCGTGGATCTCAACCCCGGGGATGGTGGATGTATTGGGCAGGTAATCGTCTTCGGCAGGGACTTTGATACCAAGGTTGTCCTCTGGCGCGGCGACGGTCCTGGTGGTTGGGCAAAGTGGTTGTCGAATTTCGCTGACGAGCTGGAGAATGGAGATGGCTTTGAGCTTGGGCAGGCGAACAATGATGGGGAGGGGAGCGAAGACGAACTTGGGTACGAGGCGTACTTCTATAACGGGAACGGGCGCGGGCAAGGTGATGGCGGAGGGGAAGGAGGTCTAGGTGGCTTGCGCATGTCCGGACCATACAGAGGATGGAATCCGATGGAGGCATTGGCGGACAAGAGCGCCAAAAAGTGGTTTGAAGCCGGGCTTTTGCAAGACCTTTCATCCCCTGCAGAAAAGGGCAAGGTAGCCACCGGAATTCTACAAACACTTTCTTTGCCTAACTCGTCGACGATCCAGGTTCCTGACAACCACGGTCTGGGTGTCCTCAGCTTCGATGAATCCGCAGCACTGGTACCCATACCAGTCTTTGGGACGCAACCCAGTGAAGAGCTACCTGTGCCGGCTCAAGTGATCGAGAACGACACCCGTGATGTTCCTGCCATATCAGTCACCAAACCACCAGCACCTCAACCTGTCAACCTACCGAGTGTAAATGATGTTGTACCACTACCTTCACCGCCGGATTCGACTCGTTCCTCTGTTGACGTTGACCTCGAGGCTGGTCGCGGTGTGCGACGACCCATCAATGATGTCCCTACCAGCAAACATTCATTGCAAGAGGTAATGCGACCTGGCGCAGCATCTCCCAATAATATCTCCGCAGTCGAGCAATTCCCAATGGGCGAGGAAGACACCGACCCTCTCGTTCATGCTGCTCCTCTGGAATCCATTATCAGCCAATCCTCATCCGTTGGTCCGGAAGCCGCACTAATACCTGAAGCAGCATACGTCGAGGAACCAAGTATATCATCACCACCACCTGAAGATGACGTTCTACCAGATACCACTATTCGGCTCGTCAGTGGGGTTTCATCACCATCTAACATCGACTCAACACAACTCGACGACGATGCGGTAGAAGTTGTCTCTGACGTTCCTATTGCCGAGCCTTGCGAACCTAGGAAAGAAAAGATCCACGACAAGACCAAGTCGTCGAGTCTTTCATCGTTCAGGAGACTCAGCGCTCACTTCACGAGCGGGAAATGGAAAAGGGATTCTGTCAGTAACAATAGTGTCAAGGAGGCACTATGATGTTCCTTTGTTTTCCCTGCTACCCCCGTATATCTTTTGGTTTTGTCGTCTCCAGCATACATGTACACGATGTGTTACTCCTTGTGCACGCCATTTCTGCAGGCAGGCGCAACGCATTCCTCCTTGCCCTAAACCCTCATTCTGCTACCCTTTCGTTAATCGCTGTTCTCTCGAAATCCCCTTTACCCACCCTCACGTTGCCTTAACAAAGCCCCTTCCCACGAACACGTCACATCATTTTACCTTTGCGTTTTCCGTTACATATACCCGTTTCCGTAGCCGCATCACGTACACCATGCTCAGCGATCTCACTAATGTATGTTCCAGGACCTTGGAAAGAGGGCTCCTTGGAGATTTATACGTACTCGCAGGGTTTGACATGTGTCGGACTCTGTTGTAACTTGTTACTAGGATTGGCGATCAATAAACTGGTGATTTGGACATCGCGCCGTTGTCGCGGTATGCTGAGTCTACATGAGTGCGTCAGGGACTCAGTCAGATGGGAGTCCAAGCCGGAAGGCAGTGGTGACTTGAACCTCACCGAAACGGTTCAAGTTCAAGCTCGACAACCTCGTTCTTTTCGCGTCTTTGATGCGCAAAGACTGGTAATACCGCGTCGGAGTTGACACATTCCTTTTCACGCAAGTCCCGTTCTTGTCGCTACGTTCGAGACATCATCAGAAGTTGAACCAGGATACATTATGCTGACTACGAACCTATTAGGAGTCGCTGCAAGTTAGGACGTTCGGTTCTTTTGGGTCTTCTGCTCCTATAGGCCACAACAGGCGTTCCTAGTTCGACAACCAACTCAAGAGTCTCGTACGACCACCACAAGAGGAGCAGGCAGTCCAATTGCCTAATCGAATACGGGACATATGGATAGACGTTCGCGGTCAATGATCGGAGGAGACGTGAGAAGTTGGGCGAGAAACTGATCATCGAGTTCACTTCGTTTGTCCACGACATGCCGCCACGGGCCGGAAATGCCACAAGAAGGGTCAGCGGTCTTCAAGGAAGATATCAATGAAGGCCTCGCATCCACGGGGAAAGGGTGGACGTGGGATACACTGCTTGGTATCTCAAGAGCATTAAAATTCGCGTGTGTTCTGGGAATTAAACGCACGATGCAACCTTTCGAGACGCCCACCCCACTGCAACTTTCGGTCAAAAGGCATCGCCGACATCCAGCTGGGTTGGCATCTACCCGGCCTCTTCGAACCGTGCACAATTTACGTCCAGCGATCTACTGAAGGCTTCGTGGACGCTGGTCCTAGCTCAAATGGAGCCTTGGCTTCTGAACGTATACCTGACGCTCATGGGCAATATCATCCTGCTGCAAATAATCGAAATGTCACCTTTGGCCTTGGTTGGCTTTAGTAGCCGTTTGGGATACTCTTGTGTACTGACTTCCGGTCGAAGCCCCAGGTGGTGAGTTTTTTGTGTGAGGACGGACTGGCGCTGATGATAAGATCTTGTAGGACGTGGATCCACGTGGTATAAATGAACTAACGCAACACTCTCGAATCCGAATGAGATACCTCCGTTTTCATCTCGGTGGTATACTGGAACCTTGTGTTGCTCTGGTGGACAGGCGAGACTGAGCCGACTAGAGCCACACTAGCGTGATCGACGCATACCAGTGGCGGAGCAACACTGGAGAGCTCCTCGCGGGCAGTCTGGGTCCATTTGGTCCTTCAAATATCTTGATCGGACGGGCCGCTATTTCTTTGCGATGTTTTGTCTTCTAGAACATGTGGGCTCTGGTTTCACCTACGACCAGTCTGTGATATTGGGCTACGGTTTAACGGAAAAGGAATTTACGTCCGATCGGGTTTCGAGGTAGCCTCCTCTCGACTCCCCCCATGCATGGAGGGTAGCAGGGGCCCGTCCGGGGAGCTGGTACGTGTTATCGGCGTTGATCAGTGACCAACGTCGTCGTTTCGACGGTCTTGCGTCCCTGGACTCCCTGTGTGATCCAGCCATGGTGGCGAGGAAAGGGCTGTCTTTCGATAGTTCCTCTGCTTTTGGACGTCTATTTGCGCCTTCAAGGTCCTCGGGAGCGTAACAAGATGAACTGATGTAACAAGAAAGCTGCATTTAACTATTTTGCCTCGAAATGGCTAAATGAAAATAATAAAATTCTCCTAGGTCTTGACGTACGCCTATGGTGGCAAGTCGTTTCTCTTCCCGCACTGACTAATCCCTCCATAGCAACGGTGCGTGAAAGTGACCCTCCAAGTTGCACAGTCACAGTTGCTGATGTACGTCCCAGAAGCCCGCTGTCAGTTGGTTCTCCGCTGCTGATAGCAATGGAGGCTTCCAGGCTTGAATGAATCGGTCGGATCCCTTGCTTCCCATGCTCCACCCCTTGGAGTGCCTCCATGGACCAACCGTGTCTACTGATGTTCATTTACGTGCGGAGTTGGAGGTTGGCTACTTCATCATGCGAGACATACGTCTCAAATCAGAGTGGTATCCTGGCGCGATTACAACATAGCCCCATCGTTCACCGGGGGCCATATGGACAAGTTCAAGGCATTGTAATCATAGCGAATATAGGTATTCGTACATGCCCGCTTATGGTCACAACAGTGTTGATGCGAACTCAGATAAAACTTCCGCCCTCCACTGACATTAATGGCCACCAAAAACCGATCTGCCATCCAAGGCCTCCTTTTCGACTGTGTACACTCCATTCTCATTCTCGCTGCTATATATTATATCAAACATGCAGAGCCAGCATTTGTCGTCCCTCCCCGTCCTGACCTATGTTCCGCAGTCCATCTGAAGAGAGGGAAATGGTTGAATTATGCTTCCCACGTGGCTTACCGGAAAACAACTACCCCGAGTTCTCCCAATCGGTGCGTCCAAGGCCACCGTTGTCGTTCTCGCATTGACGCGTTTCGCAGGTTACCATGGATCACGGTCATATACATGACGGTGTCTCTATCTCTGACTATGGTCCTAATACAGAGGTATGTGGATACGTAGTTGTGTTATCGCCATTTATGGAGTATTGTAATAGACATTTCACAATCCATCATGGGCTGATGGTTACTCATTTTCGCCTTCCGCCGCAATGCAATTGGCTCTGTTCACCTCATACCAGATCGAACAGTTGCAGAATGCACCAGACTTGATCTTCAGGGCTGAGGATCTCGGTGTACTTGTCGTACCCATCCCTCCCGTACGTTGTGGCAGACCTTTGGTAATTGACTCGGGTTGCTTATGTATTCCGCAGGCTGATCGGCATCAGCATCCCTGTGTAGGGCAGTACGATGTAAGATGACTCCTCCATATCCATATCATCGTCGTTGTTGAAATATAAGACAGGCGACGCAGACTCCAGACGAGCATTTATCCGCAACGCAAAACCCAGAGGCCTCGTGCTTGGGTACACCCTGTGGATGGCGTGATGAGAAGAACAAGTCCAAGATTTGCCCCGCCGTGATCCAGTGCGATCAGGTTTCCCAACATTTAAGACAATCTCATACGATCAAGAAGATCGACTCGTCTCAAGTCGAATGCGGGTGGTGTTTTACACCGCAGTCGCGCAAGAATATTGTCCGTCACGTACAGGAACACCATCTTGGTCATTCCAGGATACACGGACATTCTCAATAACGCGCCGGGCTTGTAGTACTCGGCCCTGTTTACAGTGCTGCCAGTGGTTGACTTCGCACTTCGTTCGTCTCTTACGGATACACACTATCTTTTCAGAGTATAGGATAACGGCACGGTTTATGATATATACGCACACCTATGTTACATTTTGCTTGTACACATGCAGTCAGTGTCAATCCCCTCCTCCACTTCGATCGTGGAGGAGGGTTTTTGTCTGTCCCGAGTCGACAAATTTAGGTCAAGATTCACGCGGTCCCGTATTGGACGTTTCCTAGTCTCAAGCCTTGGGAATTCTAGTGTTTCCAGTTTCATTTATTCGGTGTGTAAAATGTATGAATAGCAGTATTAGTAGCAGCAGCTGAGAGTAAGAATTGAATGATCCAAGAGTTCAACGTTCAACGTTACAACCGATGTGTTGCAACTTCAACTAGTACTAGTAAATAACTTTAATCCCAACTTTTTTTTTTTTTTTTTGACACTCAAACTGTTATTCTCAAATTGGTTCGGTTCGAAGTCGAAATACGTTGGAGTCAGGGACTGCCGCTACGATATATCATAGGTCGCTATCGTCAGACAATCATCAGACACTGAAGATCATTCTGGCAATTGACTATATCGAGTCTAGTACCAGCGAAGAACTACGCTTTTCAAAGTCAATAGTTGCGCCGCGGCGACGGCCAGTCACCGTGAGTGGAGTCGAGCTCCGCACTCGGTTAAGATGAGCGAATCGGCGGCAGTGTCACAGCGGCCCTGGCCACCGTTGAGAGAGACACCGACGGATGACCCCAATGGTGTCGGCCCAAAGTTAGACCTTTTCACGTTCTCTGAGCCTTCGACTCGGATGGTGTTGCTAGTAGCTGCTTCAACTTGAACCTGCTACCATTGCTGGAAGCCGCGTCTCGAAAGCTCGAATGGCTGAGTCATGATAGTACGATTCACCTGCATCACAAAGCACGGTTTTTAAACTCCAGGCTAGACGCTCTCAACTTCAAACCTTCGTCGCCACCGCAATTTCCTGGGGGTCGATGGTCAATTTCCGTCTCTCGGCGATAACCACGGCCCCGGTCCACGGGGCCACCATACCTTCAAGTTCTAGTCACCTCGAACTATGTCGACTCTGCTTGTTTCGCGTTCAACGCTTCGAAAGGATTGTCAACTTGATCGAGTCCGCTTCGTTTTCTGCGACCGTGACCCTGTGGAGCGGTGTAAGAAAGTCAAGCCTTCAAGAAGGACGACGCATGAAAACAGATCCGCCAGTCGCCTTTCTGTACATGAACACTTCGCAGCGTCTGGGAAGGCATATGTGGCTTCCATGCTTCAAATTGAAGTCAAACCCATTGGTAAGAGTGCATCGCGGACCACTAGCGTCAGCCCCTCCGTTAAACTAGCTAACGTTTGACATCTAGCATTCACTCAGGGTCTCGTGGGCACCGTAAATGATATTCATCCAGAGTTTCTACATCAAAGTAAGTGATCATTACAACGTTTGGCACGATGCTGGCGCACCTCAGTATCTCACAAGTGTTTGTCAGTCTACTGAAGTGTCCTGGGGCTCGAGGCTCGGTTTCTGCGGCACTCAGGACAACTTGTAGTTGAAAATTTAGGTGGTGAGCAGCGCACGTGAATCCCTCGCCTTTGCGTGATGGTTGGCGATCACTGACGATCAGATCTATGATGTAGATGCACATGGATTGTAATGATGAACCCACCAAATTTCAAGCCCTCGAGCTCAAAGGGAGACGATCGAGCAATACGAGTCTCCTGCTTCCTCGAAAGCTACTTGGATCCTGATTGTAGTCCTTCCCTTGTCTTGCTACCGTCACGGTGTTGCTTTTAGCCAGGCGGAGAGAGACTCGGTAGAGTTCCCGCCCCAGTACAAGCAAGCTGCACGGCGGGTTCATGGGATTCGATACTCTTTGGTATATAATCAGTCTTGCATCTAGGGCATCGTCAAATGATGAAAATGTGTATATCTCACTAGGTTTTCGAGCGACTCCCCCATCCCCATGGCTTTCTCAACGGGAATATTTGTACTTTCGGTCTTGCGTGGACAAGGGCTTGCCGTTCACTCCTCGAAACGACATTCATTGTCACATTGGTCGGAGGCCGAGATCGATAGATCAGGATATCATCGCCTTCCCTGTTTGCCGCCCTGGTAGTTTTGATTCCACCGCGTCTTGGGGAAAGGTCTATCTTCCGATGGCCTTGGATCCGCTATTCTGTTTCAAGGAGCCGTTTACTGCTGGATCGTTCAACACTGGGTAAGGGATAGACAAGCAGCTGACCTTGTTGCCTGTGAAAAAGTAGTTCGGGCGTCTCAAACGTAACGTCATACACTACGATAAGGGTTCGATTTTGCTTACTGTCAACCGCTCCATTCGTCGCCTCCAAATTTTCCATTGTATTTGTTTGACGAATCCACAGAGAGATCATTTAAACGGAGTCCCCTCTTCTCTGCCCTGGAGCCAGTTGCTAACCTGTGCTTATCTCCGACGATAGCTTTCTCGATTTCCCTCTACCATTTATCTGGAGGACTTTGGTGTGGGTCAAGTATTGCTCCATTGCCTGGTCTTTCCTCCCCGACCTCCATCGTTATATCGGTCCCATCAAGGAGCGAAGCCCTAGAGGCATACTAACTACGAAGGCGAGCAACTGCTGGCACAATATTCGAGAAGGGATCAATTTCAACGTTTCGATAGCCTTTATTATTCCGTTGCGCTCATAGGAATAAGGCCGAGGTTAATCTCTTCTCGAAGCATTCCAGCTTCATTTATTTCATCTTCCTATCATCGGAATCTGTCAAATTCATCCGCACTCCAGGCTCGTCCATGCTCGTATACCTCTCCGCCCTCCTTCGTCAGTCATTCGACAACCTTTCCCCTGGAGCTGAAGCCAGAGATGGAGATGGAGATGGAGGGCTTACTTGTATAAAACTAAAACTCGTTGCGGTCTGAGACGTCAAAACCAAAACCCCAGACACAATGCATACTTGCACGAGCACGCTATGTTGCGCTTTAGGTCCACCTCCTTCGACTCCCATCCTGGCCCCGGTCAGTATATCAATATTCTTTTTTTGTACGTCTCGATTTTAAAGCAATAAGCAGGCGAATGAGCAGACCCACTCGTGCCAAATGCTTGCTCGTTGCCAATGGGTTAACGGGGATGCGTCGGGTATTTGTGGTACTTGGGTTTCATGCATCACTGTCCAGGCGCATTTAGAGACGCATGGTATCGAGAGAACCGAGGACAAGACCAGGACTAAGTGCTGCTGGTTCCGCTGCGGAAAGGAGTGTGGACTTAAAAACTTCACCCGTCATGTGCGCGAAACGCATTTGAAGCACCCCCGGGAAAAGAAGGACAAGTTCTGAAGTTAAGGTATGTCAGAGTTACAAATTACAAGCCTGGCGACGAGGGACGTCTGATTCTTTCAGTAGTAGTAATAACTCAAGACAACCCATAGTGATACGTGGTCTATCCTTATATGAACAGAAGTGTGTAAATATGAGTATGCGATATGTTTAATTTATTTGATGGGATGAAGCTTGAGATAGATTGTCACTTCTCAAACAAGTTCAAATTCAAGCAGTCTCGGGTAGTACACGGTCACGGTCACCAAAGTGGAGTCGCGTATTTTCCGAGTTTTATTATTGTTCGATTGACCTGTGTGGACATTGTTAATTGCATGCATCAGCGATCCGAGTCCGGACTCCGTTACCAGTAGCTATCAAGTTCTCGCCTTCCAAAGTATCATGGCAGTTGCTTTGAGCGGTTTGCTTTGTGATTATAGCTCAATACGTGGTGCATTCCATTGAAGTACTAGAACCACTGGTCCCTGATCTGCAAAACACAGTATAGTCTAGTAACACAGTAAGTACCGTTGTAACTGTATGAGGATTCAAGTTGGTGCTCAACCTAAATTGGTCATACCACTGCCGACTCGACACCGACACCGAAGCCTTCCTTTGAACGACGTTCTTCACTTCTCAGATTCGCAGGGGCCCTAGGATCTTTCACGAAATTACCTCGTTAAACCATGTCGGCTGTGAGCCTACCTATCATTTCCCAGGTTCAGTGGTGGGGAGTGGGAACAGACGAAAAATACTTGAAGAACATCTAGTCCACTTCATTTCTCAAGCCCACTCCGGAACGGCGCAAGCAAAAATCAACTCTTCAATGGTGGTGGAAGTGGATTCTATGTGTGGTCGGAGGCCCGAAGACAAGTCTGCTTGCTCGGTTGCACGTGCTGAGGGTGTATACCCAACCTCATGGGCGAAAGATGGATCGCAAGCTCAGTATCGAGCACTGTAGGTCTCTTTTTCAACAAGGTATACACCAGCTAACTTCGTTCGACGGACAGCCATCCACTCAAAGGCCCGTCAACCGGATTTCGGACGAGCTATCTGCCACAACTTAAAATGAATACCCATCGGAGTAGTTACTGCGGCGCTGGCATACCTGGTATTGAGCGAGCGATCTCCACATGCCGGAAGCACCGTCTATGGATTCTAGTCAAACGCCAGGTATTGAGTCGTTCAGTAATGATTGGATACCGTTAATGATGAGATCAAAGATCGCCAGGCCGTAAACGATAGAGCAACCGTGACGTAGTGCGCGTGGCTCGGCCACTTGGGGGACCTCTCCATCGTCCTCGACTTGATAGGTATGCGATGACTACACAAGGCGAGAATCGAGACGACGGATCTGTTACTAGGATCTTTTGCTTCGCGTGTCCACCGAGGAATTCAGAAATTCCATACACAACCGGAATCAGAAGAGGTTCGTATGATTTGTGGAAGTTGGAAGAGCCGGACCCACACTCTGTTGTAGCAAAGGTGCTCTGGTGAAGGTCTTCTCCCCGCGAACTGCCACGATGGAACGTATACCCCCCGATGTTCGATGTAGCTCCTCCCCGCAGATATCGTCTGTGCATGGGACCATTTTTTTTCGTCCGGGGAAGAGGAACGCCCGTTGGCGATTGGTCTGACAACTTCCGCTTCCCTTGCTCTTGGGTGTGGCAGCGTCGGATGTCGACGGAATAACTGCCTTCCGATGGGCTGTTTTACATTGGATGTCTTTCCCGGATAGGTCGTTGGAGAGAGCGTAGAAAATAGAGGTGTCAGTTCCAGAAACTGCTCTGGGCGATGGAGGCGCTGGCGGCAATCAATCATACTCCCACCTACTGGACAATATGGCGCTCTTCGCAATCCTCGGCGTTGTCGATCTCCAGGACAGACGGCAAAAATTTAGGTTCAACCAACGCAGCCCTCCACTCTCCATGGATCCAAATATCTTAGCCATGCGGTTCACTGATAAATCATGGTACTAGTCGGCCTTAGGATGGGTTTCGTTCCGTCCCACTTACCCCTGGAGCGGTCTATTTAGGTTCTTCGCTTCGATGCACCCTTTTTCTGGGCCCAGCCAACGCTAGCCAAATACTGGCATGCGTGCCTTGATCCGACCTCCAAGCGCAAGGCTTCTGGAGACGGGGATGACTAAATTCCGACCAGGCAATGCCAGCGGTCACTCCATCTGTGCCACGCTGACAGAAGAACAGTATAATCTTGGATTGGCTTCACTCTCGCTTGTTATTGGCAGTGCTTATTTAAAAGAAACTCCAGAAGGTTCATTACTATCCGATACTCCCTCCAAGATGGCCGTAAAACTCATGTCCGGAGGTTCTCTAGACTTATCCTTTTGACGTCTGCCGTCCAACGACTGTGCCTGGAGCTTGGGAGTATCTATCGCATGTGCGATAGCATCAACGTTTCCGTCCACGCTGGCGATGAAGGGAGAACGGAACTGATTTCCCTCTTAGTGCGATTCCCCCCAACGATAGTCACTTCTTACTGAAGCGATATATGCTACGTTGTGGGAATGCACCACGGAACTTCATTCTCTAGTATTGCTCCATTTCTAAGACTTTTAACAGACAAACGTTTGTCATGATCAAACGGTTTGAACGCTGCGCTACGGCATCTACGGACATGCAAGTGGGTTACGGAGATTCTTGGTGACGATTTGTCTCCAGTACGGCCCCATTCAACGCGTAGGAGAATTGGAGAGCGTCGTCCGTGCACCTTAGGCACCACTTTTTTTCGTACCACTTTTTTTCGTTCCCACGGTCCTGACAGGTACCCTTCCTTGTATGGTCACAAGTGACCCGAAAGGTCGGTCCATCCCGACGGCATCTCCCGAAATTAATTTAATTTTAGCGCAGCATCTCTCTAGCGTTGCTTGCAGCGCTCCGAGATCTGCAAGCGCTCCCAGAGCGCGTCCCGACCCTCCTACGCTGCCCAGTGTGCACGTGCGCAGCAGCGAGCGCACATTCACACGGTCACGGCGCCTGCCCCGCCCCCACGCTCGCCACCAGCCTGCCCGCCTCGCCCCTCCACTTCCACACCTCGGCGTCGTGCTGCGACCATTGTGCACTCTCGTTCTGTCGAGAACGCGCGGTGACCGCCGCATGCACGCTCGGACGCGCTCGCCCTCCCCGTTCCTCGTCCTCGTGCGCGTGCCCTCTGTCGTCCCGTCCTGTCCTTGCCCCCATCCTCGCATGTGCCTCCCCGCGCGCGTGCGCCGACTCGGACGACGATGACGCACACATCAATTTGAAATGCCGACGCTGCAATGACGACTACGACGACGACAAACGATAGCGCGACGCAATGTGGCACCATAACCCGTCAACTGGCGTAATGGCGTGCCACGACGCGATGACGACGACTACGTAACTGCACCATCACCACCACCACCAAAACGAACACATCACGACGACGCGATGTGGCACCGCGATACCTCAATTGACGCATCGGTGTACCACGACGCGACGACGGATAGTGGGACAGGATGAAGGATGACAGGAGCAGCATCAGCGATACAAGGAGGGCGAGGACAGGGGATGCGAAGTATACCACGATGCACGACTCACAACGACGACGACGCAACAGCATACCACGATGCGACAACGACGACGACGACAATGCCGCCGCCGCCTCATCTGACCTTCTCCATCATGATCATTGCCCTCACCCGACGCGCTTTTATGTACACGCTTGCTACGCACATGCAACTGAGATATGACTGCATTTCATGCATCTTCACAATTCTAAACAAATGAGCTAGGCACATATTGTAGATGGTTTCTATTATACTATCTATGCATGATTCACCATTTATAATTACAGAAAAAGTGTTGTAGAAGCTATAATGTCATGTTTTTCATTTGTTTTGCAAGTCTCCTAAGTTTTCGAAGATGTTCCCACGCGCTCTATTGGCTGGTGCTTTAGCAGTGGAGGCATTGTAGCATAGGAAACCCATATATTTAATGTATTCTAATGTACAGGGATCATAATAAAATATTGACTACGTGTGGTGCAGGTAAATGAGGGCAAGGGCGATGCGAAAAAGACTCGGAGTGTGTGGAGGTGCGTCTGGTCGTCGTTATCGTGCGTCATGGTATGCCGTTGCGTCCCCATTGTCGTCGTCATCGTCGCGTTGTGGTGCGCTGACGTGGCAATCATTGCACCGTGCCACCACGACGTATCGTCCCGTCATCGTCATTGTGTGTTGTGCATCATGGTATGCCTCGCGTCCTCTGTCCTCGTCCTCCTCGCATCCCCGTCCTCCTCGCGTCGTCGCGCCGGCTGTTGCACGATGGAGGGTCGGGATGGTGTGGACAAGGATGAGGCGAGGGGTACTCACCGTCATGGACTCATGGTCGTTGTCGCATCCTCGTCCTCCCTATGTCCCCGTCCTCACCCTCCTCGCCTCGTCATTCATGTTGGGCGTCACACGTTGTGTTGATGCATTGTTCGTCGTACTGCCGTGGTCGTCGCGTCGTGGCATGGCATATGCTTGCAAGCGCATCGGAGCGACGGCGCACGCGCACAGGGACGAGGCACGTGCGAGGATGTGAGGACGGGACGGGGTGACGGAGGGCACGCACACGAGTACGCGGAACGGGGAGGGTGAGCACGTCCGAGCGTGCACCCGGCGGCCACCGCGCGTTCTCGACAGAATGAGAGTGCAAAATCGTCGCTGCACGACTCGGGAGGTGTGGAAGCAGGAGGGGCGAGGCGGGCAGGCCGGTGGCGGGGAGGCGCCATGACCGTGTGAATGTGCGCTGGCTGCTGCGCACATGCATACTGGGCAGCGCAGGTCCGCCGCAGGAGGGTCGGGACGCGCTCTGGGAGCGCTTGCAGAGCGCTGCCGACGCTAGAAAGACGTGCGCTAAAATTAGGTTAATTTCGGGAGATGCCGTGAGGACGGACCGACCTTTCGGGTCACTTGTGACCATACAAGGAAGGGTACCTGTCAGGACCGTGGGAACGAAAAAAAGTGGTGCCTAAGGTGCTTCCGTCTGATTTTGAATCGGTCGACCGATCGTTAATCAGACCCCGCTTTTGAAGGTTTAAACTCAGCTTACCTAAATACGATATCCGCCCGGCCATGACCGAGTCGTAATCTTTCCTGGACGCGTAGTATACACAAAACATGACTAGATCGTGACTAGGTTGTAACTAAAGGAAAAGCACTGATAATAACGAACAAGAGATGTTGACGAACAGCTTTTATGAGCGTCACGGAAATGGTAATAATTATATCGAGGATAAGGGCGACGAGATCAAGGCAGCAATCGTTGTGCACTCTTGGCAGAATGAAAGAGCAGTGCACGTGCACGTCGTAAGTAATGAAGGGTGAGAGAGAACGAGGGCGAGCGTGCTCGGGACTACCCAGAAGAAGACAAGGCGAAGGAGACAACGACGGAGCACGAGAGGGCATCGAGGACTAATCACGTGACCGCGTTTCAAATTGGAAATTTTTGAGATGACGCGCACTTTCAAGTTGGTTCGAGGTTGAAGTTGATTTCCTCGGCGTGCTCAACCTCACGAACAATAGCAATGCCCTCTTTCCTCTATGCCATCTTTCATCCCCTCCGCACTCTCAACTTGTGGCTTGAAAACGATCCAAGAGCCAGCGTACTCGAGGTCTTGTATCTTCTGACCATATTCTCTGCCTTTGGTATTTGGTTAGTCTTCGATCGTTACCAAAAGGCACACAACAGCGCCGTGCCTTTCAAACACAACTCGCCTGAAGTATGTGGTACAGTCTCGTTTTTATGCCACTTGTCTGATAACTTCCTAGGCTGCAGATCCTGAATGGCAATCTCTCAGGATTCGTGACGCGAACCTCAAGTCGCATCTCACCGAACCCGACCTGCTACCTCATCATTTCATGGGTGGTAGAGATTACATCACGTGTTACGACCCCGCAAACTCGTTACATATCAAGACAGTCATAGCGGACAACGAACGTGAAATTCAGTCAAAGATACTACGAGCACAGCGCGCACAGGTTGCATGGGCAGAAACTACCTTTTCTCAGCGACGTAGGGTAATGCGGAGCCTGCTCAAGTGGCTAGTCGAAAACCAGGAAGTTTGTGCGAGAGTCGCGTGCCGCGACAGCGGAAAGACTCGTAAGCCTAGTGCGCTTCAAGCGGAGACGAAGGAATGATCCAGTTTTCTTTAGTGATTGATGCCGCCCTGGCCGAAATTCTGACCACGTGTTCAAAGCTCGAATGGTTGATCAACCACGGAGAACGTGCTCTACGAACTGAAACGAGACATTCACCTTTGATGCTCACTTACAAGAAGTCTCAAGTCGTTTATGAGCCCAAGGGTGTGGTCTGCGCTATCGTGTCTTGGAACTACCGTGAGTGCACTCGCTTGTTAAACAGGCTATTTTCATTTTCTCAATCAGACTCACAGCACTGCATAACGCTTGGTCTCCAATTATCGCGTCCATCTTTGCTGGTAATGCCATCGTCCTAAAGTGTTCCGAACACGTCGTATGGTCTACCGACTGGTTCGTGGGAGCAATACACAAGGCAATCGAAGCTTGTGGTCATGATGCTGATATTGTTCAGGTTGGTGGTGGTCTCCGACCTCTCTTGCGTGTCTGAGTATATTTCTAGACTGTTTGTTGCTGGCCCGACAAAGCAGAGGTGCTTACCAGGTCTCCGTTGATAAAGCATATTACGTTCATTGGCTCCGAGGAGATCGGACGCAAGGTATTGAAGTTTATGCGTGCCTTTGATAGACTTCTCATGAGACTTTAGGTGGCCATGGCTGCGACTGAACATCTTACCCCTGTAACGCTGGAACTAGGTGGCAAAGACCCTGCTATCATTCTTCCTGATACCGACATTCAGAAATGGGCAGGCGTCTGGATGCGAGGTATCTTGTGAGTCGAATCGATCATGCCTCATTGGTCATCCTTTTAACTTTCGTCAGCCAAAATGCTGGTCAGAACTGCATCGGTATTGAACGGTTGATCGTACACTCCGAGCAATACGACGAACTCTACGAAACTTTGACGGAGCGAGTCAAAAAGTTACGCGTTGGTTCTGTTTTGGCACCATCGAGAGAAGGGTTCATCAATACGGTTGATTGCGGATCTATGATCGCGAACGACCGCTTCGACGTACTGGAAAACCTTATTTTCGAAGCCCATGAAGCAGGCTCTCAGATGGCCGTTGGCGGAAAGAAGTACCTCCACCCTTCTTCAGCTGGCAACGCTTACTTCACGGCAACGGTATTGGGTGATGTGGAGCCCAAATCAAAGATTGCACAGACAGAACGTGAGGTGATCGCCAAGTAATATTACCCACGCTAACCATCAAATCAGTGTTTGCGCCGATTGCCTTGCTCATCCGCTATGATGATATCGATGAAGCGATCAAAATTGCTAATGGAACCAGGTATGGTCTCGGAGCCAGTGTTTTCGGACCCCATCAAGATCTGTGCCTGGAAGTTGCTCGAGAGTTGGAATGTGGAATGGTCTCCATTAACGATTTCGGAGTGTTCTATGTAAGTTCACGTTGACCAATTACCAATGTTTCGTTCTAATAAATTGTGCGCAGTTGAAGTAAGTCAGCTGGCGATCATTTCAAATTGGCTTGTAGATGAGCTTTTCCTCGCAGTCAAGATCTTCCATTCGGGGGAACGAAAGCCAGCGGCTATGGACGCTTCGGTGAGTCGGTGCGATCTGTGAGAGTGGTGGGGCATTTCTGACCGTCAGGAACAACAGGTGGTCCTGAGGGCCTGCGATCGCTGACAAACCCAAAGGCGATCATCATGGACAGGTGGCCCTCGCTCATTCAGACGGCTATTCCGAAGGCCTTGGACTATCCTGTCCGCTCTTTAGTACGAAGCTGGTTCGAAATATCTATTCCTAGTTAGGGCCGCGATGCTAACATGGATCATTGGCTGCTTAGGGACTTCGTCAGTGGGCTTATAATCCTGCTTTACGCTGACAGCTATCGTACGCGCTTCCACGGGCTGGTCCAGCTTTCGCAAGCTTCACGAAGATAACAGTGACGTGAGATTTTGGGACGGGCGGTGATTAATGGGGGCTGAATCGAAAGCACAAGAATGGGGACAAGGATATACCACACAACGAAATACTCTACATGCTCTTTATGCTACGATGGATGTGATCTTGCAAATTGATGGAGTACTTTCACAATGAGTCACGTGGGGGGACGATGGTTCCGCCGGGGTCGTGTCCGGCTTGCCATACGAAACTTGCTACGAACCACCGACCCGCCACAACCTGAGCATGCACCCACCCACTTGACGGGCCCTCAAATATCTATATCATGGCGCGACAGTCTGCACAGTTGTTCTCCACTACCACCACCGTCTACCAACGAATACGGACGTTAGCAGACACGTCCTTGCGGTCTTTCGGAATGTGTGTACGGCTTTTTGGGTATGGCTTGTTCGAGTTCCTGACGCAGGCACAGACACTGTGCAACCCACCAGATTCGCCTTATCCTTGTGTCTGCGGTGGTCATCACGTCTTTGTCATACCCTGCTCTTGCCATTTATTCTTCAACTCCTTCGTACTCTCGCCTTGCGTCCACCTCAAATGTTGTAGACTCGTTTCTTGCAGACTATGTCGCCTTTGGCAGCGACGCACTCGGAGACCTCCAGAACTTTTGGCAGGGTCAACCCAACATTCAAATACTTGACGATGAACTGATACGGGCACGTTGCGGCTCTGACCATACGCTCAGGGTGGAACGCATATTGATACACAGCAATACCGCAGACGACGCCGGTGCATTGACCAGCGATACGCTAGCATCAGCTTTCCATCTGGAACGGCGAATAATAGAGCGTATCAGGTCTCAGGGGGTTCCTTGTGTCGAAGCAGGTACTAGTGACTGCGTCGTCTTCAGTCCCCTTGCGTTTTGGAATCATGATGAATCACGTATTCGATCGGATACCAACGTTCTCAACACTCTCAAGAATTACGACGGCATCTCCATGGCTGGAATTCAGATTACACCTCAGATGGTTCTCGCAGGACGGACTCTCGAGAGAAGCGCGGCAACCATCGATTCGGCAAAATTCCTCGTGCACACGTTTGTTTTCCCTGAGTCTGACTGCTTGAACAAAGCCAGTCACGACAACTGGCTTAATATCTTGAAAACCCTCACCCAAGGCAATGATGCCTTTACAGAAAAAATCGAACCAACCCTCATCGCCCTCGAGGTCAGTTTTCACTTTCTAGTGCGTTGACGACGGGCCTTGATGTGCGTTAGTATGATCATGGGCTATCCAAGAAGCAAGGCTTCTCGTCCATTTCTTCATTTGTCTATATTGCATATGCTGTATTCTTTGAATACGTCAGGAGGTCTATGAAACGCATGAATGGTGTCCATACCAGAGTTGGCTTGACGTTCACAGCCCTCTTCGAGATCGCTGCTAGTACCATCACCAGCCTCAGTGTTTGTTCACTAATGCGTTTTAAAGTCACCATGGTCCCCTGGTACGTTCAAGTCGTTCTCTACGTGCATTCTTGTTCTCACTGTACGACGGCAGGAGTTTGCTACCCATCGTCATCATTTTCGTTGGCGCCGAGAATATGTTCAATCTGGTATATTGAATCAGGCTGTTGTGAGGAGTCTACGGCTTATCTTTCTTATCTACAGGTTGATGCGGTCACGAAAACGTCCGTCACGCTTCCTGTCAAGGAGAGAATAGCCGAAGGCTTGAGTCGCGCAGGCTTGTCGAACACTCTCAAGGTTGTAGGTTATAACTGTGTCCTGGGAACAATGGCATGGTATTCCACCGGCGCTATCCGTCAATTTTGCACGTTCGCGGTAGTCGTGTTAGTGGCTCATTGGTTCCTAGCACACACGTTTTTCTTGGCAGTCCTTTCAATTGACATCCAGCGATTAGAGGCAAGTAATCTAGCCCGTGTTAATGATTGTTTGGTCCCCTAACATTTCCTACAAAGTTGGACCAGCTTATCAGACAAAATCCGAGCTTGACCCCAGTGGTGGTAAGCACACAACAAGAATCTCCTCCGTCAATACCAGCCCCTTGGCACAGCCGTCTTACCTATCAGCTCAAAGTCATGCTAAAGGGACGTGCCATTAAAAATATCAGTCTTTTGTTTGTGAGTCGTGTTCACCTGAAGCCTCGACATCTCAGACGTGGGTCTTACCTCCCATTAGCTTCTGGCAACTACTGCCACGCTATATTTTCTCACTCGCCCAAGTGTGCACGATGATACCGACCTCGGTGTTACTTTTCCTTCATCATTCCCTATGTTTACCAAGCAACCTCTCAATCAAACTCAAGATCCGTCGTGGCGGTTATGGAAGGTTATCAATCCTGAAGAACATCCTTTGGTTCATCTACGAGTAGAGGTACCTACTATTGTCGCCTTTCAACCAGCTGGTACCGTCAGTCAGAGCGTTCAACAAAGCCTCCGGTCTTCGACACCAACACTGGATATCGTGTTTTGGCTTTTCAAAATACTCCCAATTCCCATGATGTTAACACTCCTTCCCCTTTATGCGTTGTTGCTCTACCTATTGAAGGATGCGGAGCTCCTCGAAGCCCAACGTAACCGAGAGGACGGAAAGGCGGGGTCGGGCCAACCTATAGTTGCTCTAGACGATGACGTTCTTTTCTCGACTTTGCCACGTGGTTTTGCTACGGATGTCGAGCTATTGGTAACGAGCAGAAATGGACAGGCTGTTGCTGCGGTGGGCATACAAAATGAAGTGAGCTTTTGGCGCACCAGAGACCCGGAGCCATTGATCGTCAAACCGTACGATCCATCTACCACAGAGACTGTTTCCGCACTCGCACTAGACGACAGTGGCGATTTCCTTGCGTTCGGGACTGCTTCAGGAACAGCTACCGTTTGCCTGGTTTCCGGGAAAGATGCAAAACCGTACGAGCCTTTGATGCCTTTGGGGAGAAATTCAGGTGTAACAGAGCTCCATTTTTTCCGTCCATCATCGAAACAAACCGCTGGTCCAAATTCTCAATCACGCGGCCCCCCAGTCATCCTCGTATGTTACGAAAACGGGACTGTCACCCAATGGAAATTTGCTCCTTGCCCTTCCTCATATCCCATCAAACCAGTTTCATCTTCAGCCGTGGTCCGAGCCAATATCGCATCGGTGCAACCAACCGGCGGTCTACTTGTTGCTTTCTCCCTCGATGATGGTTCAGTAGAGCTCTTGGAGCTTGGAGACACTCCAGAAACCTTGCGCAGTCGACGTAATCTACTTGCTGGTAACCCGATTGACCGCGTTTCAAAAGTCTATCCCTGCCGCATCAAGTTGGCGGACAACGAGCAGACCATCATTGGTGTGACTTCAGACGCAGGCGTAGTTTCGTTATGGGATGCCGCTTCCTCAAATTGTCTGCTGGTCATAGACGAACCTCATGGGCCAATCGATCAATTACGGCTTTCGCCTGTCCACTCGGTGACCTGTCACCTTTGTGGAGAACTCCCAATCGAAAGTCTAGTAATCGCCCTTTCCTTTGGTTATGCTGTCATTTTTTATCGAGTTTATTTCCCGTCCCAGTCAAGACACTGCTCCTGTCCAGGAAGTACTCCGCAGGCAGGCGCCATTCTCAACACAGGGCGGCGGTCACGAAGCAGCAGTGTTGCTTCCCCATCCTTGTTTCCCAGGCGACTCTCTGCTGTGAGCAATTCGTCCGATACGGATACCTCTTCGTTTCCTGTTTCTGGACATGGAATCCTTTTACGGCGGACGTCGGAGAAAGAGTTGTCGCGCCGTCCATCTGAAACGCTTGCACCAGTGGACGAGTTCCGAGCAGGCCACGTTGTCGGTCCTCTTGACCGCTCGTCGACTCGGACAGACATCATAGTGGTCAAAGCTGGCGAAGCCACTTCAGAGCGGGGTGGATGGGATATCATGGGAGGCAAGGCTGTGGGCGTACGGCGCATATCTCGTTCTCAAGCCGGAACCAAGTCTGCGACTCCTTCCCCAGCCTCGACCTCGACTATGCGTCGCTCGGGAGGGTTGACGAGCACAGCTCTGGACAGATGGGAATGCTGGTCCTTTGAATTCGCTACTTCCGTCTTGCGAGGCTCCCCCATGTCTTCCCTAACTGACGACCGCTGTCCCTCGTCATCCACACCCGCAACCCATCAAGAATATCCTCGTCTACCGTTCACGCGCGTTGTGGCTTTCCAGGTGTCCCATTCGCTGGGCGTCGCTGGTTTTGGTAACACAGTTGGAATTTTCCAGTTTTCATGATTGTGTGATTACCCCAGGCTCCCTTTTTTTCACGTATTAGATTTTGTGTATCTGCTACCGTTGGTATGCTTTCAGTGTTTTATTTATTGTATCATTAATGTCGCTTTCACTCGGGGATAGACGTGGAACTAGATGCACTCGCTTCTTAAAATATGACGGACACCCCATATACATGATTGGCCCCTCGTCAGATCATAGCTAACAGTCTCTTATAGTCTTCTTGGACAGTTTGGAATGTCTCTTCCAATTTTTCTAGTCGTTCCTCCTTTTCCATCTGTGCAAGGATTTCCTGAGGACCAATGAGCATATCGCGTACGCTACTTGGCCAACCACTGTGGACTCACAAAGTTGAAGCGGTAAAGCCGTTCTTTGACTTGCAATCTGAACGCCTTCGCGCTCTGCACATCCGTAGGGTCCAGGTGGAACATGATAAGCATTTCCACGAGCCGATTAAATTGCCGCTACGGAGGCAAGGTTTAATAGATGGGAGACATCCATCCACAAAGGAAGTCTTACGCCAGCGATTTTGAGATCCCTGCGCCACATCTCGGACCACGCCCTGTCCACAGGCGGTCCCATCTTCCCTCGGCTCCCACCGTCTGCGCCTCTCGTGCCACTTTTCGCTATAGACCGCACGCGGGATTTGGTCTTTTGGACGCGTCCACCTCCGTGGGAGGCCGTCGCGCTCTGAGCGCCAAAGCCTTCGGACATGAACCGTTCGTTCGCGAGAAGTACTCGAAGGTCGTTGCGATCCCTCAAGTCCTCAAAGGCCTCCGCCGGGTCTTCCACAGTCAGTTCAGATACGTCAGGGCGCGATAGGACGAAGTTGTAAATCGCGGTATAGAGCTCGGCTATGGGAAGACGCTGTTGGTTGTACGAGAGGTGCATTGAGTGGACAGCCACTTACATCCGTGACCCTGCCTTTGGTAAGGTGGAAGGATAACAAATTGGCTTTTTGCGTGAATGAGTTGATAGGTGAAACACAGTCAGAGTATGAAGTTGACTCACCTTAGTCGCAAACGGACTTTTTCCGGGAAACAATAAAAGTTGTACAACGATGAATAGCCGACGAAATGATAAGTCGGTGTTCCATCCTTCCTCTTCCGCTTTTCGAACCTGCTAATGTGGTTACCCCAACGTTCGAGTGAGAAAGGGACCGGGTGACCAACAGTACTACGAATTCCCAGCCATCCTCGTCTTCATTGATATACGAGCCAGCCTCGATATATAGCAGGATAAATATCTGCATCTTCCTGTGATATTCCCTGAAACCAGGATCTTGAAAGGTAGCCTATAGCATTCGGTCACGTAAGTAGAATCATGCATAGTTGAACCTTACATGGTACACCTCAAACTCTATATTGTTCTCCCCGGAGGATGTGCTCGGTGCGGTGCGCGTGTATGAATGAACGCGTCTGCCAATTGGGTGAAAGGATGTGGCGTCTTCCTCGACGCGAGCAAGGAATGCTTCTTCTTCCGTTTCGTATCCTGCATTGCGTTCTGCACATTTGAATTACATGGATCCAGAGGAAGCACGTACCTGGGAGAATGAATGAGCTGAGAATACCTTCCACGTCATCCACCGTCGATGATGCGGGGAGCTTCCCTGCATAGCGAACCGACAAATATCCTGCCAATGATCCGGACGCGAAACGATACTGCATAGTGCGCGCGTCAACCCACGACTTCGGATGAGATACAACAGAACAGTCGTACGTCGATAACGAGATCTTGATAACCATAAATCTTTTCGTCTTCCCCGAATATCTATCAGGTTTCAGTCTGGGTCGAATTTAGGGACTTGGGGAGTTGCTCTCACGGGATAGGTGAACGTTGGATAGAATTCCTCAAAGGATTCTCCGTCTTGAAGCACTTGCTTGTCTTCCTGTGCACGCACTGCAACCATATGAGTTCCTAGCGAGTTGGACCAATGACGCCTGCTACTCACCCAAGGAAAGCACGAGGGCTTCGTTGGAATCAACGGTCCAGTCACTGTTAGCCATAGTAGAGGCAGTGTTTCAAGGTCAGCTGAGGTTATTGAAGCGCGCGAAGTGACGCGTTGTGTACACTTATTTTCTACTATCTCTGACGCGGTTCAACGATGAGTGCACCACAGCAGGGACCGACTGTACCTTCCGTTCTGCTCCCCGAAATCCTTCAGTTCTCACCTCAGCTTCTCCTCGACGATATTATCAACTTTGCCAACGAAGCTATCACCAATGCCGTTGATGGTTTGGAGGAGTTCCTGTTCCGCTGGGCTACCGACCGCGAACAAAGAGTCTCTGAAGACTGGGACAGTACGCAGGAGGTTGAACAAGGGCTCGTCGCATTTCAGACACTGCTAGAGTACCACACAGACATTGCTTTCGACTTCTTCGAAACCTGGTCCCTGCGCAATATCTTTGCCATCCCTGCAGATTTACCTATCGTCGTGCCCCATCAAGAAGGCCTTGATCTGACCTATCCACCGGAGAGAGAAACTGAGCTCATGTCAGAGATTGATGAGCTGCGCAAAATGATCGATGCGGCAAGTGTCTTGCGGTGGCCTTGGTGTAACCCCCGATTTACCCCCTTGACTTGCGTGTTGATAGCAACAGCGCTTGAAGCGCTTGTTAACTCGGGCTAATCGGACGTCTGAAGCTCTAGCCAGTAGAAGCGAAAAACAACTAACACAGTTGTCATTCCTCGAGTCGCCACAGCTTCGCGAGCTTGCGCAGGTCCCTGACGAACTAGAACACATGTTTTCGGCCATTTCGTCTCTTCCGCCCTTCACGCCGGAGTCCATTGCAGCATTGACTCAACTACCTCTGCCAGATCCTGGAAAGCGGCCGTGGGAGACGAGCAAGTCCGCCTACTTGGACTGGGCAGCGAAGCAGTTGTTGGCCAAGTTCAAGCATCAGGTATCCGGAACTGGGGACACTACCGTCACCTCTTTAGCCAAGCTTACAGATACGGTTGCAAAAGCTGGTGACCTGAAAGACCTGGCGGAGACGTCCCTGTAGCTGTTTGGTCGTTAGGAACGCGTTGAAAGATCTTTCGCTCGTTGTCAATCTTCGGTGGCGCAGAAGAAAACATAATTTTATATAGGGCCGTCGGTCATGAGCAGGTACGTACCTGGAGTATCAGATCCAACATTCATACGGGCTGAACTTTGTGCAGTGACATCCTCTCTTACCTTTGTGAACCTGGATCGTGTTCTATGTATTAATATATGCCAAAAACAGAGGCAAAGTCAGTGCCAAAGTGTACTTCGCGACCTCATTGTCCCCCCCTTGCAATTCACCTGACCAAGGGAAGCACCACGTGATAGGAAGGTTTTGTGTAGCGAAATTTCTCTTCACCTCTGCAAACAGTTCTAAGAATGTGCGCTGGAATGTGACTTTTGGTGTGTAGTATTTGTTACGTCAATTTTTCCCAGACTAATGACTCTGAAGGACGACACCCATGAGGAACCCTGCATTGCACAGCGGCAGTTCTTGTCCCAACCTTGTCCTTGAAATGTGATGGTCTTGAAATCATCTGTTGTGTCGCTCTCTAGCGAGTGGGTTTTTCTGGTTGCTCGAGACGCGGTCCCTTGTCTGCTCTGAATCACTCAAGCATCATAGCACGTTGCATTTAAAATATAATTCTATTTTAGAGTTTGATCTAATCCGATCTTCCAAGTCGTACGATCACTGGACAACTCAGGGTTTTCTCATGTCATTCTGCGAGGTGGTTAAGAAGATCACGCATAAGGATCAGCTTCACGTAGTGGGGAACAGCATTCTTTTCGAGTTTCAATTCGAACTTGGATCCTGCTGAGGTCCTCGTCTCACTCCGGTGTCGAACATGTGATCTTGATGGAACAAATCAATCAGAAGACAAAAGGATCTTACCGACCGACCTTTACGTCCGCGACATCGTAATGTCATTGAAATTGTGGAAAACGAAACACACGGACACCACAAAGTCAGCTGCAGCCTATCAGCAAGTTGGACGTATTATGATTTAGTTCCCGAAGCGTGGTGTCATCTGGCCCGATAGATCTGGCTAGTGATGACTCCGTCTGTGTAACACGAAATCCCCTCGTTATGTCGAGGGCGCAACAGAGTGCACTGCTTCTTGAATTTGTCCCCATGTAGCATCATGTTGCGCCATTTGCACTACCACAATCTCTTTGAATTCCCCACCTTCGAAAACGTTGGCAACGAAGGATGGATATGCAACGAACTGTACCTAACGGTGCTAACTGGCTCTGAGATGGCGCGAGCGGGTTGACTGAGCGTGGACGGGCGCGCACACGCCCATGGATACGGACAAGGGTCTTGCGACAAGGTCGTGGGGGAGTCGGGAGACGCCGCTGGGCAGCGTGGGAATCCGTTTAGCATTAGAGTCAAATTCACAATATCGCTATTTGAGGCATATTGATAAGGAATTAATTACATCGTACTTGGGCAGCTCCTTCGACTTCCAATATTTGCCTATGCGTTCGGTTCGGGAGAGCTGTGGGGTCAGAAATCCTTCTTGGGGAGCGTGTGTTGTGAACGTTCTCCATATTTGTCACGAGTGAGTGCATTTATTATCATATCAGGGCTGCGAGGCACACCACTCAAGAGGTTAACGTTCATTCCCAGCCCAACATTCATGAGGCATAGCTCAAATTCATCAAGGCCGCGAATCGGGAAAGATGACGAAGTGCTTGTTCCTCCGTCGGAAGTTCCTTTGCCACATTTTCTCATGGGTTCGGCTAACTACCTTGGGAAAATTCAATTTTACAAAAGCCTGCATCGATGGCGCTGCCGCGCTCTCTGGAATTGTGCCTTCCAAAGACCTGCTAGGACACTTCAACAGCAAAATCCAAATGCAGATCTTGAGTAAGTTCCTCGCAGACTTGCGACGCGACATACTCCATCTCCAGAGTTCGGACATTCCACGCTGCAAGTGGCATGCCATGAAAGTGCTCAGAGTTGGAATATTATGTACACTGACATTTGCCCAAGTTGCGTTTTCTCGTCAGTCGCCACATACGGACTTGTTGGCCAGTGATAAGAAACTTGAACGTAAGTCGTACGTGCCATCATGCCTGCAACCGAACTTGGATGCATCACATCAATCCATAACGCTAAATGGAGCACCCTTGAGCCCCCCGCTTCCAGTACATTGCCCATCTTGAACAATCTCATTGTTTACATTTCATTCTTAATGACTTCACAGCAACTTTGGTTCAGCTGAACTCTATTCGGCTACTTTGACCTCTTCGATCGATCGATCGTGTGCCCCGTGCCACCCGTGGGGTCTAGGAATAATAGCCTTTTCTAGAAAGCTGTCGGGTTCCACCTGTTTGGTCATGATATGTAAGTTAATGTAACTCAGTGTTGCCGACATGCATGCTTGCGGAAGTGCGGGAACTTTGAAAAGGCATGCCTGTTGCATTCGCTCGATTTGCTCACCCTGAATCCCCACCCACTACCCCTGCCCTCCCCCCGTTCCTTGAAGAATAAGCATACGTTCACCCTCTCAGTTCGTTGACTTCCAACGAAAGCTCCGAGTGCTGCCAACTCTAATCGTGATCGTCTTAGCCATGGCTACCGTGGTTAACCCTAGTGGTGACCTGGTCACAGTAGCCGAGTTTTATGCAGCCATGTACTGGGGTGAGTGTGTTCCAGTCTATTTTTACTCTGGTTTGTCCAAAAGTCGAATTTGAATCCCATTCCTTTGTCGCATCAGGCTTTGTCGTGTCTACATCGTGCGTGCCATCGTCCATCAAACCCCTTGTCCGGCATGCTCAAGCTTTGCGGTGGCCAGTTTTGTCGGAATCTCGCTTGTTCAAGGTTATCTCTACTTCATGAGGAATAACAAAGATCGATGGTCAATGAAGGCTTTAGTGAGTCTCGTCGCATTGATGTCACTACTCGAACTAATCCAAGTTTCCAGGTGATCTCCTTGCTGTACGAGAGCTTTGACTACATTTACCCACGGCAAACTTCTAACTCCCGCAAGCATTTTTGATTCTGCAACGAGCCTTCTAATGGGGGGAACCATCTATTACTACTTCGTTCGTATCCTCGCAGTGAACCGCTCATACACAAACTAACCTGTCTTTCAGATTGTGAATTTCGGGGTTGTAGAGGCTTTACAACAGGTACCTACGTAAGTTGAGGCTTTCACCAAAATTACGCCCTGATACATCAAATCATTAGAGCGTGGGTAATCGAAAATGGGTTGACAGCCCTTGTAACAGCCCTGTACGTGTATTTTGCGTCATACTGTTGATCTGCTGACGTGTTGCACAGCGTTCAAGTCTTTTTTGCCAGCAGGGTCTATGTTGGTATGCAGTTTCCTTACGTCCAAGCAGAAACCCTTGACCACGATGATGGCCTTGCAGTCAACTGTGCTGTCAATGTTCTACCGCTAGGACGAACTGCACCGGCCCTTGTAGTGGGTGACTCATGACGTTGCTTCACGCGCACGGCTCAAAAATAGTTGTTGACAGTTCGTGTTTGCCCTGCTGGCTTTCGGTAAGTGTGCATAGGTTTACCGATATGACGGTCGAGGAACAACTCTCACTCTCTCGTCTTGCCAGGAGGCGGAATCGGTGCGCACGCTGTCAGAATTATACCAGGGTCTGTGCGGGACTGAGCATATCATATCCGATTAGTGAGAACCACCTTCATCGGTGTCTGGTCGATGGCCTCTTTTTCTCGGAACTTGTTCCAGGCAAGTCTGACGCTTCAGATTCAAGGTCTTGTGGTCACAGGGATCATTCATTTCAGACCTGCGTGACAATCGAGGAGACGTTCTCTCTCATGTCGGATCTGCTTTCGTCGGCCTGCTTCTGCTACATTTTAACTCCGCCATGCTTTGGCTCGAAGTAAGGCAGGTTGTTGGTCAGCATGCTGTCAGATTATCAATATTTGGTCACAGGCGGTCAGAAACGCTGAAAACAATGTTCATGTTCACTATCAACCGGGCCATCTTGATGTCAATAGTTCAGATTGGCATGCTTTCTTCTTACCTTTCTTCGAGAAACAACCTGTACTGGTGAGCCCATCCTCTATCTTTCATCTTTTGATGTCTACCAACACCTTTTAGGATGCCATTCCAGTTGTGCAAGAGCAAGCTCTACACAAACACACTATGTAAGCTTGTTAGGCGGGCGTATGTGTGGTTTAGGTATACTGATCACTTTTTCTTTTGGCAGTGGCCATGTTAGCTTTTCCGCGCTTTACCTGGAACACAGGCTCAATGTAGTTTCAGGCTTAATTCGCGGACTGGATGTAGCTTCCAATCACAAACGCCATCGCGGCCGCTGTGGAGTATGCCGACCATTGATTTAGCCATCTGGCGCAGCATGACGACATCGGGAAGAGTAGGTTATTGATCGGAAGCCTTCCAGTGATTCTTTTTGTGACTAATTAGCGACAGGACGTGGAGAAGGTGGTCGCTCCTGGGCAAGAAGTATTGCCTGAGAGTTGTTTGTCCGACGACGCATCACCTGGCCCATCGTAGGCATATCTTCTGACTCTCGACTACTTCAAGTTCGACGACGTAGGGACCGCTCGGGGGTAGAACCAAACAGCAGCACTCACACAGGACGATTAGGCTAAATACTCGTACCGATCATTTAATATGCAAGACGCCCCTCTTTCGGTGGGCGAAATCTGATCAACAATGGTGTACAATGCGATGATGTAACATGTTATTTTGGGGTACTTACAGTAAAACAAGGGCTTTCTTGTGACTAGACTTTTTCTCTCGTGCAATCAGGCTGTATCATACGTACAATCCAATGGTTCGAGACACTCGTCCTCGGGAGGTAAGGAAAATACTAGACTACTACTGGCATCGCTGATGGAACTGAACGGACAGGTTCTACCGCGAGTCCACATCCAATTCACTTACACGCACGCATAACATATAGATACATGTACCAACTTGCTAAATTGCGAAGATCTCCCCAAGTAACCACGTAGCATGCAAATCCCGACAAAATCCTGTTTCATCTCCCGTACTGTGCTCGCAAGGTTTGGACCGTAGAACCCCACATCCTAGATAAAAGTAAGTTGGTGAGAGAGCCCGTCATGTTAGCACAGGTCCGCCTACCCCAAGTGCTCTGGACCGGGATCCTGGAAGGCCCTAACGCGAACGTTTCAGACACGTCGCCGTCACCCGTGTCTTAATATAAGTAATGCTCACATGAGACCTCGGTCTTTGGGCACGCCCAGCTTGCTCTAAAAGTAGGCCGAGAACTCGGCAGACCAAGTCTCTGTATCGCTTGGGTTGATATAAAGGCTTAGCTACCGGATCAAGGCGCGAGGGTTAGCGAGGTCGTGGTTCATGAAATGCGACCTCGAGGAGATGTATCGTGTACGTACGACCTGGAGCATGATCGTAGGCTCAAACGTGCCTCCAAACATGAGGTGAGGATTGAAGGAGACGTCAACATTGAAAAGTCCTTCGTCTTTGCCGATCGTCTTCGCGCAAAACTGTGTGTGCGACCGGGTCATGGTGGGTGCGAATGACGGTTCAGGGGATTCACTGTTTACCTTGGAGAAATCGGAGATGAAGACCCTCTTGTCGTCCTCTGAGCCAAGCTAATTCGTGATGAAGAAGTTATCTTGGCACAAAACTGGACAAGATTGTGAGCGCCATATTTTGGCATGGAGATTCAGGGGAATCCAAAATGGATACCTTGGAGAAATCGGAGGCAAAGGCTCTCTTCGTGTCCTCCGAGCTGTGCTAATTCGTGGTAAGCAAGGTTAGTGTTTGCATGTGTATGTGTCCAGACATCCAGCTATGTACCTCGACGTTTGTACTGAGCCTGATCAACGGCATGATGGAGATAAGACAGAGAACTGGAGACGGCACTAGCAGGCACACGTTACTTTCTACGCAAAGTCGTTCACCCTAAGGCCTGAACAGGGTGATGCGGCGCGTCATGCGGGGACCCGAGTAACTGCAAGTATATGGGAACAAATACATATCTTTAGATGTGACCACAAGGTTCGACTCTCAGGTACTAAGAGGCTCCGGGTTAACGATTCGTTCTCGACCATGGCCCCTCGCAACGACGATGCCCTGAAGTCGTTCATTACTTACTGCCGCGCAGCTCTCCGGGCTTCCATCGTCATCCCATCCACACTGATAAGTAAGGAGCATCAGTATCAATCAGCACCATCACTATTGCAACATGAAGAACTCGCCCTATAAATTGAGCACCAGGGTCTGTGAACGAGCTGGAAATTATCACATGGCGGCGTAATATGTCAGAGTCAGACCTATCACTTCCCGCCAGGAGTGGGCTTACAGATGACCACGGTCCGTAGGAACGCCGAGTCTAGTCTCGAAATACTTGAAGAACGCATCCGTCCACTTGCGCGCGTTCTCTGGGGTTGTGTTCGACGAAGAGATCTGTCCGAATAGACTTCGCCGTCAGCATCGGGCTTCAGGAGGTGATGATGTGCATGATAATGCTTACGACGTGCAACCTCAGGGCGGGCTCAAATGTTCCTCCCTTTGCTAGATAAGGGTTGTAATTGAAGTCGATGATGAAATTGCTCTCTAATTTTCCGATCGTCTCAGAGCAGAACTTGCGGAATAACAAAAGACATCAGTTGGTAATCGAAGATAACGGATTAAATGAAGCGACCTTGGTGAATTCTACGATGAATAATCGCGTCTCATCTTCGTTGAGCTAACAAGTCACTGAGAGTCGCAAAAAACATCGTTGGTTAGAAAAGGAAGCCTGACCTTGACGTTGGTGACAAGGTTGATCAATGGCATTGCGATGGTAGTCCAAGAAATTCTGGGGAATTCGGAAACACAATTGACTGTCGAGTGAATGAATGATAATGAAACTGATCGATCGATCGATCGAAACGCGCGTAGCGGGTTCTGCCGGCCGTCGGGCCGGGCCGAGTACCGTTTGGATGAAACCATATCGATGCAGACGCAGACGCAATCAACAGACTCAACTCCGGGCACATGCGGCTATGTATATCTTGCAAGCCACCTTTACTAACTCGGAGTAGCGAATCCTAGTATATTATGGTGGTCCCCCCAATGGCTGGAATGGAAGAGGTCGGGGGTAACAATCTTGATCAGAGCTTTTGCATTGACAGGTTCGACAAGTCCACGTCTATGTCCGTACTATGCACACATAGTGTGCACCTGACCAATCTGGTTCTAGGGGGTCGAGGACCTAGATCACCTTTCCTCGCACCGTACACTTTACCTTCAGGGTTTTTCTCCCTAAGTTCACCAGTCCAAATCATTGCTGGACATCATGGAGACTTCGGACGGCGGCGACACAGCCAACTTGACGCACGACAAACAGTGTCACCGCCCAAAGGTTTTGGTCTGCGAATCGGACGGTAACCAATTTGCACGTATCTCCTGACAACACTGCAATAGGTCATTGGAAATAAAATCAAGGCACAAAGTCTATTTGATACCTCCTTCATATTAGTGATGCTCGTAAGGAGCACACCCGGCGATTTATCTAGAGGAGCCCGACGGTCCGACAAAAAGTCCAGTTTATAAATGAAATAATCTTACGTATAGTTCAATCAATTATCGAAGTTCGTGGATCGGCACCGTTCGCAGCGCGATGGTTGACGACACCCCCAGCCACGGAACTCAAGGCATGTGCGTAGAAGAAAGCTGATCGTGCCAACAAATCCTGCTCGACGATACCGAGCACATCTGTTATCAACAGTGGCCAGCCAAAGCGTCTGCGGTCTTCGATCGTGATGAGGTCGGAAGCTAGGACAACACCATTTTCACGAAGGTATGCAGTGTGGTCTGGATCGCGCTCATCGGTGGCGATATAGATCCTGTAATTGGGCATGAGATAGAACGAGGGTCACAGATCAAACAACATACAAATCATCCTTGATTGGCGGTGGAGGTTGCACGTACTCGGCGTTAGCCACAACATCAGGAACGGCGTAGGTGATCAAGACTTCGGGAGTGATAGAATAGAGTACGTCTCTGCCTGTATTCAGGCGATCCTTAATTCGTTGAAGGTGCTCTCCAAACTCTGCTTGCATAACCCAATTATAGCGTACAACTAGAATGAAAAAAAAAAAGTGAGGAGCAAGCTTGGCTGCGGGGCTGAATTCGGAAACTCACAATCACCGCGGCGCATGTGTGCGCCCATCCACATCCGCCCACCGACGAGTTCCTGCATTCGTCGAGCCATTGTTTCCGACAATTCCAAGATACTGTCGGTGTGACGCATCTGGAACAAAACAAGTCGCGTAAAGGCATCCCTTGCAAATGAGGAGGTGAATCGCAAGCCAGCCTTAGAGAAGGTGAGTACTACACATATACGAATGAGCATGCATAACCTACTGGTTTTCGCTCATAGTGAATTTCACCTCTGAGGAGAAGAACATCCTCAGTAAAGTGATAGTAGTCGTCCACAAAACCTCGAATTGAATCACGAGGCGCAACCTGCTTGATCGGGTTCACAACGTTCTTGACGTAGTCCATGCCAAGACTATTAGAATGTTATGACAGGGACACGTGAAGACTGCAAAGCTGGACTTACGCTCCATCAAACGTGTACAAGACCTCCCAGCCTTGGTCATTCAAGAATTGGACAAGGCCTTCGTCCGAGTTGACATGGTGAATACCACGAGACTGGAGTATCTGACGAGCTCTTTCAAACTCCAAAACGTATTGTCTTCCAGAGAGCGACTCCTCAAGGGCCATATATACATCGGTCTTCACCGGGCTTGGCCAACCACCTGACTCATCTCTTTGCGGATTGCCAAGAAGCGAGTCCCAGTTGCCACGAGATTTCATCTCCTCGGATAATTTGTCGACACGGTTGAGACCCAAAGGGTCGTACCACCAGTTTTCGATTGTGTGCAAGCTGGGCGGATCGCCTTTGGGATCGAACACACTGGGATTCCGGTGGTATCTTTGTGCGTCCCACTGACCGTCGCTAAGCTCCAGGTCTTCGGAAAGATTATGAAGGCGGAGATACTCAGCGACGGTGATGACCGGCTGGGCACGTCGGAGGTGGGTGAGGTTGAGCACAGCAGACATGGGTACACGCCATGCCATTTGCTGCTCTTCCGGCAGGTGCCTCCACTCGTCTGAGTTGATGGCATCACCTCGGTTGACCATTGGAGCGTATGCGGCGCATATAATGCTGCAACGGTTGAGCAGTTGCTAGAGAAAGAGGGGGGGGCACGCACTTGGTGTATTCACACCCACGAGCATATATATAAGAAGGTATTATGACGGTGCGGTTGAGTAGCGAGCCATGATGGAGTGCGGTCTCGATAATATAACGCATCTGCCAAGGATTAGTGAGTGACATAACATGTCGAAAGAAAGAACGTAAGGCTAACATTGTTCCATCCCAAAGCCATGCTAAAGTCTCGAGCATAATACCCTCTCGTTCGTGCGACCATAGAATGCAAAGCTTTGAGGTCCCAATCGTCGCTGGCCAGCAGCGACTTCTGTACAGACTGATCTGGCCGAGCGGAATCTTGGGGAGGGGGGAGTTGCGGGACAGAATAGTTCGTGGGAGTAGCCGGGGAAGTGTAGAAAGGGAGTGTGCATAATTCAACCTTTTGTGCAGGGCTGGCGAGCATGTAACCACCGAGCAAGCCGGTGAGGAGAGCAATGGTGAAGAGTGCGAAAGAGGTGAGGCCACTCCTGGATAAACGCAGTATGTTCCAGTGTGATCTCAAGGGGAACCGGGAATCTGGAGAACTGCCAGCGTTGGCTGTCAGATAGCCGGTCCCTCTGCTTGACATTGACCAGAGCGGCTGCATATGTCACTTCTTGACGGTTTCTGCCTGACCCGTGCGAACCATCACTAACCATTTTCTGTGTCCCGGAATCATGCAGCACTGCAGCGATGTTAGATTGTTAGATTGAGATCATGTTTTCTAGCACTTGTAATACACATGGAGGATCTCTTAGCACAGTTCGATAGGAATGAGCTGAGCGATCTTCCGCCCTAGCGAGCTGCGCTTGCCAACAGTCTAGTACTATAGCTGAGACAGATAATTAGCCATGTCTATCGGAGGGCCCATCTCGACCAGTCCGCTGCGTGACATGTTTGATAAGGATAAAAAACATGTATGTATGCTAAATTTGATGGGTTGCACGCGAACAGCGTTGGGACTCGCCATGATTCTTACAATCATGATTAGGGTACGTACATTACCTTCTGCAGATCCAATACAAATGTAAACACCCTCTTTTAGCAAATCGGCCCTTTTACTTTATGCCCCTATTCCATCAGTGCATCATGGTACTCGCATCACTCGAAATCTCTCCACAACCTTAGCAATTCCCTGCAAGCAAGGTCCGTGTCGGCAACGCCGTACTAATGCTATGTAAAGCAAATCTCGAATCGCCATAACTGGTAGATGTTATTGTTATCTTTCTATCACAGCTATAGAACGTGGTCCCGGAATCTTAACTTAACGTAACACCACGTAACAAGGTATCATCCGTCACAGCACGCCAGACCGGCACGAATATAAAATACACTGCGAAATACCATCCATGCCAATCATTGCCTAGCGGGCCCGTGTCTGGTAGCTCGGAGGCGACCCCAAACTCAACGCGTACTCCGAGGAAGGGATAACATGTCTGGCGTTCGCTTCGGACGCGAACGCCTCGATGACGCGCGTGATCGTATCGGCAGGCACCCCATCTGCCAGCAGCCCACGGACGGTCTCGGCTTGTACCGGAGTGAGATTGTTTCGCGATGGAATCGTGGTATCCGAAAAGGCGGATGGCCCTTCGTCCGGGTCGCTGTCTGCGCTGTAGGATGCTTGCCGGCGAAGCGGTTGCGAGACGGAGGCAATCGCTTCAGGCCTGATGGATTGTCGTCTCTGGGTCGACGCAGAAGAGAACAAATTGCCAATTGCGTGCGCGTCGCGCAGGATGGCGAAACGCATCAGCGGAGAAACGACGGAATTCTCATCCGACCGTGCATGTGAGGAGCGGTATGAGCTGTGTCGTGTGTGTGGTCGAGAAGGCGATATGAATGGTTCTATTTGGAAGGGCTCGGGAGCAGAGGTTGCCCTTTCTCGATGCAATGCTCTGCGTTTGCGAAACAAAAAAATGCCGATCACGGTGCCTCCAAGCATAGCCACAACCCCCAACGCAATGCCAACAATACCTCCCGTGCCAATTCTAAAAATAAAACCATGAGTGGGTGATCAGCGACGGAAAGGAAATATTTGACCTATTCGAAGCTATGGGCGTCTGACTAGATGACTGCGCTGTCGACGTCGTGGTAGGTGTCGATGACGCCGTCGTCGATGATGGTACTGCCACGAAGGTCTCATTCACATGTGCATAGTCGAATTTCATGTCAGTGGCTGCTCCATCCCAATCCATTAGGGTCATTTTGATTGAGTGATTTCCACTCGGGAGACCCTGGACAGTATACAGGGAAACATTTGACACTTGGTAGTTCTCCGCTACAGTTGGAGGCGCAGTTGAGTTGGAAACAGCTGGCCCACCGTCCACCGAAAAACTGGCTGTCATGCCTGTCATACCGGCGTTGAACACATACATCGTGATGCCGGACCCTGGAATGTATGGTGAGAGTAGCAACTTGGTTATGAACTGGGGCTGCACACCTGTGAAGGGTATCTGGATAAAACAGTTGCCGCCTGTGCTACATGTCCCTTCTGGATGATAGAGAAGCGAGTCAATGTCAAGTTCAGACAAGCGGGCAGACAGCTCACGAGCACTGGCAAAAGTGCTTAGTCAAACAAAAACCGGTCGGAACGAAGGAAGTAGCACGTACTAATTTTGATCATAGCAGTTCGAGGCATCAAATGAGATAGAGTAGTTTCCAGTGGAGTTACTGAACCCTATTCCGAGTGACTGGATACCCACTGCGAATGTCTGCCAAGACTGGCCTGACTGACTGGGTGGCATTGAGTAAATGACAGACGTATTTGCATTGTCGATATCATAATCCGCCAAGATGACTGTAGAAAGGAGTAGGATGGTGATGCACGAAACGAATACCATCAAGGCTGACTTGGGGATCTGCCAGGTTGAAGGTCGAGAATTGAAGCAAGGGATGGGTTACCCACACCTTCTGGCGGTGATCATGTTCGCAAGGGGGATGCTATGAGTACAGCAATTAGTACGTAAATCAAATCACGATGCAACCCATCAGGAAAAAAAGTAAGAGTTTGTGCCTGTAGCACCCCCACAGCTTTATGGGTAACGTAGTCCGTTGCTCCCCGGGCCCTCAGGCTCGTCTCCTCATCCTCGCCCTCACTCGCCCGTTCTCAGACTCCAAGTTGCCTCGTCTATGCCCTCGCTTTGTCCCTCACTTTGTCCCTCGCTTTGTCCCACCCCACCCACCTCGCCCTTGCCCTTGCCCCCACCCCTGATCTTAACCCTGAGCACTGGTTTGCCGAGATTCTCACGACGCATCAGGTGGGTTTTTGAGCACGGTGGCCGAAAGTAACCTCGGACTCCGGAGTAGTAGCAAGCTCCTACCCACCACTGCTGGAGGGTTCGAGGCGGGGGAGGCGGATATCTCCGAGTGGCGGTGACCACTTTCAAAGACTCGAAACGACGAATGATCGAGAGTCCTTACGGGGTGGAGACATGAGCGCATCCAAGTCCTCGACGCGTCGCCGGTTACTACCTTAGCGCTTCAGCGCTTCAGCGCTCACGCGCATGTGCTGAGATCAGTCTAACATAATCAAGTTTTATTTTGTCTTAATATGTAGTTTCACTGTAGTTTTTCTCCGTGACATTGAAAGTCCGCTTCCCGAACCAAGTCGGACCGGGTATGGCTGACATTGTTTACAAATGTTATCTTCCAGCCGCTGCTGGAGGTTGGCGATCTTTGAAAGTGGTCACCGTCACTCGGAGATATCCACCTCCCTAGTAAACCGCCTCGAACCCTCCAGCAGTGGTAGGTAGGAGCCTAGAGTATGTAATAATATGTACTATGTACTTGCAAAGCTTACCCCCCGCGCTGTCTCCTTACGGTTTTCTGCCAACTCCAGATTTTCTCACATGGGCCTCATCCAAATTCATTGCAACCATTTGACCTTTCCCAGCCCTTCGCGATGCTCTTCACCCTGGCACCGCATCACGAACCGTATTAGTGCAACTGTCGAGCGCATTCTCCCTGCACTCCCCGCGATCGTATTCACTGCACCTATGCGTCCCATACTGTTCGTTTAACCTTTGTTTTTACCCGGTACGCCCTGTCTGCGCTAAGCACGCCTTCCCGGCTTGCCAACCTGATTCCCCCCCAGATTCATTCCATCCAACTCCTGACTCACGAGGAACATGAAATGTATCGGACCGCAGAGATCGAGTGCAGGCTATGCCACTCGAAGACAAGATGCAACCAAGGTGTGCTATACACGACCAGTATAAGGCATGCCAACTCCCACGAACTACTTATCCCCTGAGCTAGCAGAACCAGCGACCGCACTGGATATCTTGCGAATCACCAGGCATATTGTTTGGATGCAAACCGTTCCGGAATGTATAAGGATAAGTGCAATAAAGGTGACCAGCAAGATTGCAGCAAGCAAATGAGAACCTTGCGACACATGACTCTCGTCGATGTCTGGGAACATACCCCACAGTTTGAAAGGATTGAAAATGCACCTAGGAAATGCTGTGGATGAGGATCTGTGTCTGCAGGGCCATACCAAGGTGAGGGTGGACTGGTCGATCGGGATGTGCCCCGGCTATAGACTGAGTGCGCGAGCGTGTAAGGCCGTTTCGTTTGCATAAGTACTTACCGTTCATTTTGTCTTCCTAATAGGTACATACCGCTCAGTTCGTTACCGTCGAGCCGCGGTGAGACTTGCCTCAACAACCTTTGACAATAGAATAACACAGCCGCCAGCCTATACATAATGTCCCTAAGAATGTAATCTGACATGTTCGACAAGGAGATGAAAAACGTGCATGTGTATTCACATGAATTCGACGAGCAGCATGACTCATTGGCGGCGATGAGAAAGCAACATGATCATCACCGGCTCGCCGAGGTCCTGTCCGCCGAAATAGCAATCAACCACTATCTATATCGTCTGTCACAGCACACCAGACCAACACGAACATACAATACCCTGCGAAATATCATCCACGCTAATTATTGCCTAGCGGGCCTGCGTCTGGTAGCTTGGAGGTGACTCCAAACTCAATGCGTACTCCGAGGAGGGGATAACATGTCTGGAGTTCGCTTCGGACGCGAACGCCTCGATGACGTGGGTGATTGTATCGGCAGGCGTTCCGTCCGCCAGCAACCCACGGACGGTCTCAACCTGTACCGTAGTAAGGTTGTGTTGCGATGGAATCGCGGTGTCCGAGAAAGCCGATGGCCCTTCACCTGATTGTCGTCTCTGGATCGGCGCAGGAGTGGACAAATTGCCAACTGCATGCGCATTGCGCAGGATGGCGAAACGCATCATCGGAGAAATAACCGAATTCTCATCCGACCGTACGTGTGAGGAGCGGGATGAGCTGTGTCGTGTAAGTGGTCGAGAAGACGATGTGAATGGTTCTAATTGGAAGGATTCATGAGCAGAGGTTGCGCTTCCTTGACACAATGCTTTGCGGTTGCGAAGCAAAAAAATGCCGATCCCAAGTGTGGCCGTAACCCCCAACCCAATGCCAAGCATACTTCCCATGTCGATTCTAAAATAAAACCATGAGTCGATGATCAGTAACGGAAATGAAAGATTCGACCTGTTCGAAGCTGTGGGTGGTCCGGGTGTCAATGGCACCATCGGCATCGCCACAAAGGTCTCATTCACATGCGCATAGTCGAATTTCATGTCAGTGGCTACCCCATCCCAATCCATAAGGGTCATCTTGATTGAGTGATTTCCACTCGGGAGACCCTGGAGAGTAAACAGGGAAACATTTGACACCTGATAGTTCTCCGCTGCAGTTGGAGCTGCAATTGAGCCTGGAAATGCTGTCCCACCGTCCACCGAAAAACCGGCCGTCATGCCTGTCTTAGCGGCGTTGAACACATATATCGTGACACCGGACCCTGGAATATACGGTGAGAGCAGCAAATTGTTACTGCCAGGACTGCACACCTGTGAAGGGTATTTGGATGTAACAGTTATCGCCGGTGCCGCATTTCCCTTCTGGATGACAGAGAGGCGATTCAATGTCATGTATCAGACAAGCGGGCAGACAACTCACGAGTACTGGAAAAGATGCGTAGTCAAACAAACCGGTCGGAACGAAGGAAGTGGCACGTACTAATTTCGATCATAGCAGTTTGAGGCATCAAGTGGGATAGTGTAGGTGCCAGTGGAGTTGCTGAACGTTGGTATATTTTCGTTCCCGGTACTCACAGACCATGAGTGCCAAGACTGGCCTGACCCGGGCGGCATATAGTAGACGACAGACTCGTTTCCGTTGTCTATATAATAATCTGCCAAGATGACTGTGGAAAGGAGTAAGAGGGTGATGCACGAAACGAATACCATCAAAGTTGACTTGGGGATCTGCCAGGTTGAAGGTCGATGGTTAAAGCAAAAGACTGGTTAAAGATGTTGCGGGTACAACAATTAAATTTATAGACCATGATGCAATCCACAGCCTGAGGAAGATCTAAAGGTTTGTGTGCACCTGCACAGCTTTATAAGTGGCGTAGTACGGTACGGCCCGTACACCCCGTCTCGCCTCCCTCGCCCGCTCTCAGATTCTGAGTTCGCCTCGTTTGGGTCCCTGCCCTCGCTCGCCTTGTCCCCACCCCACCCACCCCGCCTCTCCCTTACCCCGCCGCATAACTGAGATTTCCACCACCAAGCGGGTTTTTTCTGTCAGGCCGACATTGACGGGTGACGGACGTAGTAGTATGTATAAATACCTTCAACCTGTGGTTTCATGTCATTCAGATTTTCTCAACCAAATCGCCGACCTTTCCATCGCTCTGACTGTAACCGTCGAGCGCATTCAACTTCTTCCCGCGCTCCCCACGATCGTATTCATCGCTTCCAAGCAATCACTCAATATTTCCTATGTCTCTCCACACTGTCCATTTAACATTGGTTTTTACCCGGCACGTCTCTGGTCGTCCACTTCTCTGTCTGCGCTGAACCCGTCTTCCCAGCGTGCCAACTTGAACCTGATTGTCTCCCTGGATCCATTCTATCTACTAACCCCTGATTCCTCATGAGAAACGTATACCACCCCAAGACCAGATGCAACCAAGACGTACTACATATTGTTTTGTGCCAAACTGTTCTGGAAGGCATAAGGAGGAGTGCAATAAAATTAACCAGCAAGATTGAACCCGGCAAATACCTCATGGGCGAGCCCAGCTTGAGTTCAAGTTGGGAAGACGTGGTGCCCATATGGGACCATGTGCTCCTTCAGTTCCAATTTTGTCTCCATCAGTTGTTGGAGCTACCTTTGTAAGCAAGGACCCACCAGTGACCAAGGTCTGCACCCACCAGCTGCTACTCACGTCATTCTTTGCGCAGCATCCGTAACAGACTGCTTCCGCCCGTCCCGCATCACCAGAACATTGGCATTGCTGGAATCGCCGATACCCTCGGTGCGAGCGCTGACAGAAGCTTTGTTGCGGGAGCGGGCCAATTGCTGTTTGGTACGAACGCAGCGGGCGGGTCTTACTGTTTGGGATCACAGGATGCGCGAAAAACGCCCCGAATGCGGTTCACAAGCTGCCTTTGGCTCCGGCAGGGACGGTGTCTTTCGGTATTGGAAGCGTGTTGGCAGGCCCCAGCACTGCCAGAGTCCAGAGGGGCGATGAACTTATGATGGAAACGTGAACCTGGTTCTGGATGAAGAGGACCATCGTGAGAGTTGTATATTGAGAAGCAAGAGTTGCCGCAGAGGAATACGAAGTGATAACGGAGCTGAATTGGAGCTTGGGCTCAACGTTTTGAGTGGGAGTAGAAACGCGGTGGAGGGTACCAGCGGAGCGGAAAGGAACGAAGGTGATGAGAGCGGCAACGGACATACATTGCATGCCTCTTCGCAACCTCGCCCTTCCGAGTCTGAGCCCCAGCAACAACTCGACCATGAACGAGCAGACGCATATATTGCCTGGCGCGTTCCTTCGTGAGGACGAGGACGAGGACCGAGATGACATAAATGAAAACGAATGGGACGAAGAGGAAGCGAAGGACCGGGCACTGCAGACCAAGCCTCTCGACTCGCCCCGCGGGAGTACGCGCATAGAAATGCAACAGGGGCAGACATAGGTCACCGCCACCACCTCCCGAAGATCTCCATGCAGAGCGGGTCGTCCGCGACCACTAAGCTTCTCTCCTTGAAGATGTTCCTCTGTGTACCCGGAGCGAATCAAGTAAGAGTCCCGGGGAGTACAATCACAGATGGTCACTGCAGCATCCGAGTTAACAAGGCGTAGTGACACGATCATTGATCACACACTCGTGATATAGCACAGTGAATAAAGACATCGCATAGTATACCGATAGTATTTCAGATTCTCGCTGATGCTTGCTGTAAGCTTCGTGATGCATGCTCAAAGAAAACACACGCACGATCAAACAAATCCTCCCAGTCGAGGTTGAGCTGCATCTTTTCCCTCTCGACGTGAGCGACGCCGACGGAGTCAGACGGACGATTCCCTACCTCGCTCGACGACCCTAGATTAGGAGGATGACCTCCAGTGTTAGTGCCACGGTAGCGGCCTCCATCTGCTCGAGGTCTGGCTTTCTTCTCCTTCCATTTCTTCTGCAAGGAAAAATAAACGATAGCATCCGCGAGCCCAATGGACAACTTTGAACACTTACCTGTTCCACAACTCTTCTGACCGTTCGCTAAGATGTTATTTTAGACGGACCGGGTTCACTTCAAGGGGCACTCACTGGTCGAGGGCGACCTTCGGTCACTGTTAAAAACTCACTGTCCGAGACATGCGTTCTCTGCTGACCTAGATTGAATGCAGGTTTGCTGATGCTCTTCTTCCACTTTCCTAAAATCCAAAGGAATTGAGATAACAGTGCACTGTTGCTATCGCTATGGTTTCTCTGCGTGTATGTCTGGGGCAGAGGTCATAAAGTGGACTGGAGGCTGCGATGTGGAGTGCAATGGGAAAGGCGGTAGTACTTGGTCCTCGTGATGAACAGACGACTCTGGCGAGGAAGCCTTCCGCAGCGTCAACATGGAAGTCAAGTTGGAACGAATTGTACTTCCAGTCAGTCAACATTGCTGTTCGAGTGGGTTCTGTCTGGTGTACATTGGATGATGTCAAGACGGTGGTCTTAGACAACCTGTTTCACAGCGCACATACTTACATCATTGGGTATGCTGGTAGGACACCATGCAGATTTCAGAGTGTAATCGTAAATTCCCACCTGCAGCCACCACATAGTTAATGACATGTCCAATTTGTTCATATGTTGTAGTGTTCTCCCTAGAAACTGCCATGCGTGCGTCGTAGCATGCCAGTGTGATGCACAATGGATTGTCACCGCTGTGAATAGACTCAAAGCAAAGAGTTGCATTCCGTCGCCCGTCCAGGAATCCAGTGTAATGCAAGTAATGCGAATTGACTTGGATTGGAAAATTTGCGATGGTGCCGTCGAGAGACTGGCTGTTGCGATGAATTTGAATTTGCCTTCATAGGCAAGTACGATCCAATTTGAAGATCCGATCCTGTTACATTCACCGCTTTGTCGTGTGCTTTGAAGTCATTCACCTGTTCGAAGGTCGTCGAATTCCCAGTTCCTGCAGCGCTCAGCTCTGTGAAGGCAAGAACCTCAATCGACAAATAACTTCTCCATGTTGTTCATTGGCAGCACCAATGCAGAGCCCATATTTCTCTTCGGTGTCCTTGTACTCACCCCGCCCAGTCGCACGCCCCTCTCTCCACCTCCGAGTCTGTGCCCTCCTTGTGGACTCCTTGTGGAAATCCTGCAACTATTCATTCTCGAGATTGCCGACACGCATGGCTTCAGAATACAGGGCGCACTCGACCCCCAACTTGACAAGATCCAGTTGCATGGCGCGTCTTGCTGCAGGATCAAGTAGACCTTGGAATTGTTCCTGGGCGTGTGGTATCCCGCGCATGGATGCATGTCTCTATGAGGTGCATTCTCTCATCGTTTCATTTCGTTTCCTCCTTCTCCTTTCCTGTCCTCCCCTTTTTCTCTCCGTTTCGCCATGATGCACAATACAAACAGTTCGACGATATGCCGGTGGCTTATACAATCGTCCGTTAGCCCGTCCCATATCCACTCCTGTACGCTGCACTTCAAGGCGAATTTTTTAATCGAGATCATAGTGTTCTGGCACACATCATCCTTGTAATACTCATAAAGTATACTGTGTTATTCTAAGGTTGTCAAGGTAAGTCTCAGCGAGGTTCGACAGCGAGCATACTGTAGGTCTACGATCGAGATAAAAATAAAATAAACGGTATGCAAACGAGGTGGCCTCACTGCGCTCACCCGCTCAGTCTACAGCAGAGATGAGGTAATTAACCGCCGAGGGCATATCTCAACTAAAACCTGACTATACACAATAATATCCCCAGGAAAGATAATCCAGATTGACATGTTCGACAAGGATGAAAAATACATTTTGAATTCGACGAGCAGCATTGGGAATAAGAAAGTACACGATGCATCGCCGAGTCAGGTCTGTCCGGCGAAATAACAACCAACCCTTGCAATCATGGTTAGGGTGCATACATGTACATAGGCAAATCACGAATCATCACCGCCGGTACAAGTTATCTATCACTGCCAAGTCCAGGTTTTAATACGCGAAATCATAAACAAGGTATCATCGATTCATCGGTCACATGTGCTACGTCAGACCAACACGAACACAATAAAATACATACCATCCATGCCCATTATTGCCTAGGGGACCTATGTCTCATAGCTCGGAGGTGGCTCCGAACTCCAAGTGTGCTCTGAGGAAGGAAAAACCTGCCGAGTGTTCGCTTCATCTGCAGAATGTCTCGACACGAATGCCTCGATGACGCGCGCGATCGTATCGGCATGTACCCTGTCCACTACCAGCCCACGGACGGTCTCGACCTGCTCCGGAGTGAGATTGTATTGCGATGCAATCATGGAGGGATCCGAAAAGGCCAACCCTTCATTTGCGATGTGGGATATGCTAGAGCTGCCCAACGGGTCGTTATCTGCGTTGTGCTGCGGAGGCGGTTGCATGACGATTGCTCCAGACGTGATGGACCGCTTCTCGATCGGAATCGGGTGGGAAAAACTGCCTGCTGCGTGCACGTTGCGCATGATGGCGGAAGGCATCAGCGGAGGAACGACCGAAATTTCATTCGACTGCAGGGAGAGGAGCGAGTTGTCATGTGCATGTGGCCGGGAAGACGGTGTGATGTTGCGGAGGTACTCTAATGTGAGCGGTTCTATTTGGAAGGTAGATTCGGGCGTAGAGCTTGAGCTTCCTCGATGCGACGCTCTCCGGCGGTTGCGAAAGCAAATAATGCCGATCACTATGCCTCCAAGCATGGCCGTAACCCCCAACGCAATGCCAACAATGCCTCCCGCGCCGATTCTAAAATCAAAGCATGAGTCGGTGATCAGTGACTGAAATGAAAGATTCGACCTGTTCGAAGCTGTTGGCGTCCGACTAGACGACAGCGCTGTCGATGTCGTGGTGGGTGTCGATGACGCCGTAGTCGATGATGGTGCCGCCACGAAGGACTCGTTTACACGTGCATAGTCAAATTTCATGAAAGTGACGCCTCCTTCCCAATCCATTAGTGTCATTTTGATTGTATGATTTCCACTCGGGAGACCCTGGACATTATATAAGGAAACATTTGACACCTGATAGTTCTCCGCTGCAGTTGGAGCTGCAATTGAGCTGGAAACAGCTACTCCACCGTCTACCGAAGAACTGGTCGTCATGCCTGACAAACCGGCGTTGAACACATACATCGTGATGCCGGACCCTGGAATGTATAGTGAGAGCAGCAATTTGGTTATGAACCAAGCTGCACACCTGTGAAGGGTATCTGGATGAAACAGTTATCGCCTGTGCGGCATCCCCCTTCTGGATGATAGAGAAGCGAGTCAATGCCATGCATCCGACAGGCGGGGCAACAGCTTACCAGCACTAGCACTTGAAGTGATAGTCAGACGACACCCAGGTCGAGATAGTAGATAATGTAGCACGTACTAATTTTGGTCATAGCAGTTCGAGGAATCAAGAACGATAGTGTGGTTACCAGTGGAGTTGCTAAGCGTTATTTCCCAGGTAGTAGCCGTCGTGATTGTCATCCAAGAGCGGCCTGAGGCTGGCATAGAGTAGACGACAGATGCATCTGCATTGTCGATGTAATAATCTGCGAAGACGACTGTAGAAAGGAGTAGGATCACGATGCAGGAAATGTGTACCATCAAGGCTGAGCTGGGTTCGTGGGGATCCGCCAGGTTGAAGGCCGAGGATAAAAGCAAAAAGGGTGGTTACCCATACCTGGTGGTGATGGCATCGCAAAAACCTTGCTTGACGTCTTGTTAGTGGTCGTTGTGGGAGCAAATGCCGGCAGTGAGTTAACTCGCAAAGAATATCCCACGACTGGCCGGAGAAACCTTGCCCAAGCCCCGTAATTTCCTGGATTGAGGAATGGGCATTGTAATCGTAATCGTCAGGGGGGGCCCCGGGGTGTACGAAAGCGTGAAAATCGTGGGAAGCGGTGTAACCGTCGAGTCGGCCACGTGCTTCAACTGAAATAACGCGCAAGGAAACGGAAAACTCGCGGAGGCACCGCGTACGCGTTCCCATTCTTCGTCGCACATTTAATCTCGACCTAGTGGAAATATGTAGTAATCGTTTGTTCATGATATCAGTCCGATAAGATATATCGTATAGAATGCCCGGGTGGACGCACCGACTGACCGCTTGTTTCTTTCCGGTCTCGCTGTATTATCACTGTTGCAGTATCGGTATTCCCATTGCTTTGCTCGTCCGTCATGTCACCATCGTTCCCTCATCTGAGTCCTTCACGCTCGCCACTGATCCCTTCGCCTTGGTCGATTCTTGTCTCTCTTGCTTTGTAAGCTCACTCTCGTCATTACATCACGGTAAGCTTCTCTATTTCGCTCTGTGTCCGATTTCCTCCGCTCTATCAGCAACTCGAGTAATCTTCATCTCCGTTTAGCTAACCTGTGCTGCAAGCTGTCCCGAGAGACGATCACGATACATTGACCGCAACACAACAGCCGACCACATTCCGGTGAATACTCTTTTGCCCCGAACTCTCGATCGTAGTATTCACTTAACGCTGTTTTATAAGCATGCTCTCTGTTGTTTGTTGGTTCCTTGGGTGTGCACGTTTGTGCGAGTTACAATAATCTCGGCTGGCGTAAAAAAATTCCAGAAGACAATGAGATGAGGTAAGTGGGGGTTTCATCGGCGAGAAATGTGGCTGATGGATGCCAAGGCTTCGACGGCATCTTTTGCCATTGTACTATGCCAATATGGTTGCTGTCGTCATGATGACCCTGCAATGCTGCTCGGATCTGGGGCCCAATGAAACTGTGGTATGCGATAGTCTCGTTTTGGTTAGAAGGGGCAGCTGGTCTCGAGAGGATGAGTCTCCAAATTTGGAGCCATCACTTCTTTGGTAACGACATTTCAGTTCAGTGGCTACATGTGTATATGACATTACTCCGGTTGGTAAAACCACTCTCGAAATCGTCGCGTTCCTGCAACGCATGAATATTGTGGTCCCTGCCGTAATCTAGGATCTCCTTCGTATAATGGGAGTTACGCCCATCAACAAGGAAGAGATGAGCACGCCCGTTTGCTTTATTATGGGTCTTGTTCAAGTTGTCGAAGTCTTCGATACAAAGGCGTCCAATTACGCCATCAGTTCGTCCTTTCGTTTCTCGTCAAGCGCACTGCAGTATCCCGTCCTCGCAAACCCATCTGAGGTCCTTCGGCCCATCTAAGTGGCCCATTTCCCCCCTTGGAATCAGCAGAATGTACATCACAAACGGCAGCGGTTCTTTCGCACCCAACTCGCAGGTACCATCTTCGTTGTCTGTGCGGTGTGTCTTGGCGGACACCGACCAGATTTCGGCATTCAGTTCGCGCGTTGCGAGCGTGAGGTCCTGTCTGAAGAAACAGCAACCAATCGCTTACAATCATGATTAGGGTACCACATACATGCTAGTCGTATACATAGGCAAATCTCAGATCACCATCACCGGTAGAAGTTCTGCTAAATCTAGGTTTGAATCCACAGAATCATAACTCAACGTAACATCAATGTAACCAGGTATCATCCGTCACAGCACGCCAGATCGACACGAACACAAAACACACTGCGAAATACCACTATTGCCTAGCGGGCCCACGTCTGGTAGCTCGGAGGCGACTCCAAACTCCAAGCATGCTCTGAGGAAGAGATAACCTGTCCGGCATTCGCTTCATGTGTAGAAAACCTCGACGACACAAATGCCTCGATGACGCGCGCGATCGTATCGGCAGGCACCCTATCCGCTACCAGCCCACAGACGGTCTCGACCTGTGCCGCAGTGAGATTGTATCGCGATCCAATCGTGGAGGGATCCGAAAAGGCCGACCCTTCATGCGCGATGTGGGATATGCTAGAGCTGCCGAACGGGTTGTTGTCTGCGCTGTGCTGGGAAGGCGGTTGCAAGACGATCGCTCCAGACGTGATGGACCGCTTCTCGACCGGGATCGGGGGGGAAAAACTGCCTGCTGCGTGCGCGTTGCGCAAGATAGCGGGAGGCATGAGCGGAGTGACGGCCGAATTTTCATCCGACCGTAGAGATTGGAACGAGCTGTCGTGTGCATGTGGCCGGGAGGATGGTGTGATGCTACGGAGGTACTCTGATGTGAGCGGTTCTATTTGGTAGGTAGGTTCTGGAGCAGAACTTGAGTTTCCTCGATGTGATGCTCTGCGGCGCTTGCGAAAGCAAATAATGCCGATCACTATGCCTCCGAGAATAGCCACAACTCCCAACACAATGCCAACAATGCCTCCCACTGGCACGCCAATTCTAAGATGAAGCCATCAGCCAGTGATCAGTAGCGGAAAGGAAAGATTCAACCTGTTCGAAGCTGATGCGGTCGACGTCGTCGATGGTGGTACCGCCACGAAGGATTCATTCACAAGTGCATAGTCAAATTTCATGTAAGTGGTTGTCCCTTCCCAATCCATCAGGGTCATTTTGATTGTATGATTTCCACTCGGGAGACCCTGGACGTCATACAAGGAAACATTTGACACCTGATAGTTCTCCGCTGCAGTTGGAGCTGCAATTGAGCTTGAAACTGCTGCCCCACTATCTACCGAAAAACCGGCCGTCATGCCTGACAAACCGGCGTTGAACACATACATCGTGATGCCGGACCCTGGAATGTATGGTAAGAAGTAGCAACTTCGTTATGAACCAAGCTGCACACCTGTGAAGGGTATCTGGACGAAACAGCTATCGGCTGTGCGGCATCCCCCTTCTGGATGATAGAGAATCCAGTCAATGTCATGCATCCGACAGGTGGCGCGACAACTCACCAGCACTGGCAATTGAAGTACGTAGACTGTCAGACGAAACCCGGGTTGAGATAGTATAAAGAATGTAGCACGTACTAATTTTGGTCATAACAGTTCGAGGAATCAAGAGCAATAGTGTGGTTGCCAGTGGAATTAATGAGCCGTAGGTATTGGTAGGAGGTACCCTCCGATAATGTCAGCCAAGACTGATTGGATGGCATAGAGTAGACGACGGACGTATCCGCATTGTCTATATAATAATCTGCCAAGGTGACTGTAGAAAAGAGCAGTAGGAGGGTGATGCACGAAACGAATGCCATGAAGGCTGACTTCAAGGGTTTGTGGGGGATCAGCCCGCCGGTTGAAGCTCGAGAATTCAAAGGGTAAAAGGCTGGTTACCCACGCTTGGCCGCCATCGATCAATCGATCATGATCGCATGTTCATCCATGCTGTCAGCACTCGTAAACCGACTTGCGTCGACAAAAACCTTCCTTGTGGTGGCAAATGCCGATGAATTGATACGCAAAAAAGGAATAGATACTTAGTACAAAAAAGGAAGGAATTTTCCCAGTGAGTGCGGGGAAGAAACCTTGTCAAGCAAGGTAACTCAATCAGGAATCGGCCAACAATAACTTGAGCAACGACAATTCTGATCGAACTCTCGTCTGGTTTCCACCTAAACCTATTATTACACGACAATTCAATTCAAAATCAAGTTCAGCTCACCAAAAGAATAGTCATCAAAATGGAAGATATCACCGGTCACCAATCACTGCGAAATATTGAACATCTAACGGCGTTAAAATCGTGTGAAAGTACGGTTGTCACATCAGCCACGTGCATGCCAAATTAATTCTGAATTAATTCTGAAAAGGATTAAGATTCGCGGAGACAGCGCGTAGTACCCCCGTTCCCTTTCTCTGTTTTTCCATGATGGGCCACAAGGCAAACAGTCCGACGATACAGTCAACCACCGAAACTTGGGCCACCAGCATTTCAGTAGTGTCTGTCATTACAATAACAATTTTTTTCATAGATCAGGTGGTATCAACCACGAAGTCACAAGAAATACCATAATCATTTATGAATGATATTATGTAACTACACAAGAATCCCGTCGTTCAACGTGCGCCCACCCAAGGCTAACTTAGTGTCTAGGCGATATATCTTAATAGCGAACCGCTTGTTCCGATGTACCACTGTCGCCGGCATCAGTCATTCACATCCTTTTGGTCGTCCGTCATGTCTCCATCGTTTCCCCCATCGATCGTTTGCTACTTCATTTAACAGAGGGTGTGCACGTTTGTGGCGAGTTGGTGTACATACAGTAAATCTCGGCTGGCATAAATTCCGGAAGACTTGATGAGGTGAGTGGGGTTTCATCGGCGAGAAGTGAGGCTTACGCCACTGGATGCCACCGCTTCAACGGCATTTTTTTTGCCATGATATGCCAATGTGATTGTTGCTGCCGTGGTGTCCCTCTAACTCCCTGCAATTAATGCTGCCCGGATCGGGGGCTCGATTGAAACTGTGGTAAGTGATGCTTTTAGCCTATTTTCGGTACTGACACATAAGAGTTGCTGATGGCGCGAACGGGACCCTAGTACTTGTGGAGGGGGTGACTGGTTTCGAGACTTGAAGCCACCATTTCTTCGGTAACGATATTTCAGTTCAGTACATAGTACTTATACTGCTGGTGAGCTCTGCCATAGATAACAATGAGAATATTTTTGGTAAAATTTTGACAGATAGAACTCTCGAAATCGTCGCGTTCCTGCGTCCAATAACTTTCCAATGTTTGAGAACATGTTTGTTTGTGACGTCGTTATTCCAGTACACTGGCAGATCTCTATCATTCCCACGGGTACGTAGTACATATACATATAAAGAGGATAGTTGAACACTATATAGTATCACCTGTTTCCTTTATATTGCATTTATCACGTCCCATTCACAAGAGCAACTCAACTGTACCCAATCTACAGCCAAGATGAAATAATCAATCTCGACCAACTTATCGATCTATAAGTAACATAAAGGTAACCGTTACTTTTATCGCCAACGACAAAGAAATGTTGAAGACGATGAGATAGTCATAGATAATAAACGGTTTATGTAACTGATTTTACTTAATCCACAGAATCATAACAAAGGCATCAGGCAACAAGGTATCCCCTGTCACAGCACGTTAGACCAACGGCAATATAAAATACCTACATGCCAATCCACTGCCTAGCGGTCCCGCGTCTGGTAGCTTGGAGGTGACTCTAAGCTCCGAGCGTACTCTGAAGAGGGTATAACCTGTCCAGCATTGGCTTCACCTGACATGAACGCCTCGATGATGAGCGAAATCGTATCGGCAGGCCCGCTCCTTCCCAGACTGCGCGCCAGCAGTCCACGAACGGTCTCGATCTGTGTCGGTGTGAGATTGTATCGCGATGCAATCGCGGAGTCCTCGTCCGTGACGGGCGCAGAAGAGAACAAATTGCCGACTGCGTGCGCGTCGCGCAGGATGGCAGAGCGCATCAGTGGAGGGACGAGCGAATTTTCATCCGACTGTAGTAGGGAGAGGGATAGGCTATGCTGTGTATATGGTCGAGAAGGAGATGTGGTGCTGCTGAGGTACTCCGGTGTGAACGGTTCTACTTGGAAGGTAGATTCGGGAGCAGAGCTTGAGCTGACTCGATGCGTTGTTCTGCGCTTGCGATAACAAACGATGCCAATCCCGATGCCTCCAAGCACGGCCGCAACCCCAACCGTAATGCCTACAGTTCCTCCCACGCCAATTCTAAAATGAAACTACTTATGAGTCAGTGATCCGTGGCAGCGGAAGGAGAGATACGACCTGTTCGAAGCTGACGCGGTTGGTACCACCGTCTGAATGGGCGTCTGGCTGGACGACCGCGTTATCGACGTCGTGGCTGGTGTCGATGACACCGTCGCCGATAATGGTGCCGCCACCACGAATGATTCGTTCACAAGTGCATAGTCAAATTTCATGTAAGTGACAGTCCCTTCCCAATCCAATAGTGTCATTTTGATTGTATGATTTCCACTCGGGAGACCCTGGACATCATACAGGGAAACATTCGACACTTGATAGTTTTCCGCTGCAGTTGGAGTCGCAGTTGATCTGGAAACAGTTGCTCCACCGTCTACCGAAAAACCTGTCGTCATTCCTGTCGTACCGGCATTGAACACATACATCGTGATGCCGGACCCTGGAATGTATGGTGAGGGTAATAACTTGGTAATGAATCAGGTTGCACACCTGTGAAGGGTATTTGGACAAAACAGTTATCAGCTGTGCCGCAGCCCCCTTCTGGATGACAGAGAAGCGAGTCAATGCCATGCATCCGATAAGGGGGACGACAGCTCACCAGCACTGGCGCTTGAAGTGCGTAGTCAGACGAAACCCAAGTCGAGATAGAGAATGTAGCACGTACTAATTTTGGTCATAGCAGTTCGAGGAATCGAGAACAATAGTGTAGTTGCCAGTGGAGTTGCTGAGCAATATCTCAACGGGATTGGCCATCGAGTATGTCTGCCAAGAGCGGCCTGTGGCTGGCATGGAATAGACGATAGACGTATTTGCATTGTCAATGTAATAATCTGCCAAGACGATCGTAGAAAGGAGTAAGATGATGCACAAGACGTATACCATACTTTCTGACTTGGGTTACAATGTGTGAATCCGCCAGGTTGAAGCTCGAGCCGATTAAATCAAAATACTGGTTGCCCACCGTTGATCAAACCGATGCTATGAATTCATCCATCTGTAGTAAGCCGAGAAAACCGTGGGAAGAGTACAGCATCATGGCCACGAAACAATATTGAAGCTCTGAAGCTTGAAGGCTGCAAGGTTTAAGCCACCAATACTTGATTACCTAATACATAAACTCAATGCAACTATCATGCGCACTAGACCAACATCAGCTACGAAATATCCTCGATGTTAATTCATTGCCCAGTGCAGGTCCCGCGTCTGGTAGCTCGGAGGCAACTCTAAGCTCCAAGAGTATTCAGAAGGACGAGTAACCTCTCCAATGCTCGCTTCGTCTGTACCTGATGGCCCTTTGTCCGCAATGTGGGACATAGTATCAGAGCTGACGAACAGGTCGTTGTCTGCGCTATCGGATGGTTGCCGGAGGAGCGGTCGGAAGACGCGGGTGGTTGCTCCAGACGCAGTGGATCGTCTCTGGATGGGGGAAGGTCTACCTGCTGCGTCACGGTGCGCGTCGCGTAGGATGGCGGAACGTATAAGCGGAGGAACGGCCGAATGCTCATACGACTGTAGAGAAAGGAACGAGCCGAGGTACGTGTATGACTGAGAAGGTGGTGTGATGCTGCTGAGGTCCTCTGATATGAATGATTCTAACTGAAAGGAAGATCCGGGAGCAGAGCTTGAGCTAACTCGATGCAATATTCTGCGTTTGCGAAACCAAAGAATTCCGATCACGATGCCTCCAAGCACGGCCGCACCCCCTAACGTAACGCCTACAATTTCTCCCACGCCAACTCTAAGATGAAACCATCAGCCTGTGATTGGTGGTGGCGGAAGAAGAGATACGACCTGTCCGAAGCCGATGCGGTTGGTACCGGCGTCTGAGTGGGCGTTTGACTAGATGTCTGCGCCGTCGACGTCGTGGTAGACGATGTTGTGTTCAGTACTGGCGCCACGAATGTCTCGTTCACATGTGCATAGTCGAATTTCATGACAGTGGTTGACCCATTCCAATCCATTAGGGTCATCTTGATTGAATGATTTCCACTTGAGAGACCCTGGACATCAAACAGGGAAACATTTGACACTTGGTAGTTCTCCGCTGCAGTCGGTCTCGCGGTCGAGTTGGAAACAGTTGCCCCACCATCCACAGAAAAACTGGCCGTCATGCCTGACAAACCGGCGTTGAACACATACATCGTGATGCCTGACCCTGGAATATAAGGTGAGAGTTAACAACCTGATACCAAACCAGTACTACACACCCACAAAGGGTATTTGGATGAAACAGTTATCCTTTGTGCCGCATTCCGATTCTGGATGACAGAAAGGCGAGTCACTATCATATCACGCAACCAACAGGCAGGGTGACAGCTCACGAGCGCTGGCAAATTAATCAGACAAAACCCGGTCGGAAAGAAGGAAGAGGCTCGTACTAATTTTGATCATAGCAGTTCGAGGCATCAAGTGGGATAGAGTGATTGCCAGTGGTGTTGGTGAACAGCAGTTCTTGGTACTGGGTACTCACCGACCATGTCTGCCAAGACTGGCCCAACTGATTGGGTGTCGCAGTGTAGATGATAGACGTATTTGAATTGTCTATGTCATAATCTGCCAAGACGACAGTAGAAAGGAGCAGGAAGGTGATACACGAAATGTACACCATCCTTTCTGACTTGGGCTACAATGTGGGGATCCGCCAGGTTGAAGGTCGAGAATTAAAGCAAAATGCTGGTTACCAACCCCACCAAACGTGGCGATGATCATGATCGCAAAAATGCTGGACTTCATCTATCTTGTATAAGCAGGAGAGTTCAGCACAGCTATTAATCGTGATGTGTTCTGACGCGAACGACTCGTCACTTCAAATAAAAAAAGATCACTAATAGCGTCAATCTGGTCGGATTTAAATCTCATTTTCTAAAATCTGTTACACGACGATTCAACCCAAATCGGATGAAAAATGAATCTCGGCTCACTTACACAATAGTAGTCAAAATACAAGAAAGAACAATCAAAGAGAACGAGGGCGTAACACATCTACGTGTCCTTTAAACTTCATCTTGATGATGTTCATCGACGCGTTGTAGAAAGGACGAACTCAATCCAAGACACTCCCATGAGCCTTCCAGCGGAGGTAAGTTGGTAGAAGAGAATAGCGTGGGTGGTGGCGATATCAGCCCAGCATCACGGGTCAAATCAGAAACAGTGCGTAAAAGTATCATTGGCTGTGGATGTGGCGTAAGATTGACCGGGGCATCGGAAAGAACGGGAGAGAAGTCGAGCATGGGTAGAACGAGGTCGTGCTGTGCACTTGCACTGGCTCGCATCGGTAGTGGGGAGATCAGATCATGCCCATCGTACATCTCGACCTCTGAAACACAAGCTGAGCCAATCTCGACGCTGTCAAGGGAGACGGACTCGGAGCGATGACTCATCGCATTCATGTCCTGGCTGACATCAAGCACAGGGACTGATGTAGGACCTCCATCGCGATGGGTTTCTTCAAGCGAATACCACTCCTCTACACTGTCGCCAAGAATGGCACGGACCCGACCGATATTCCACCCTCTGAACGTGACACGCAAAACGGTGCACTGCTTCTCTTGTGTATCATGGCGAGGCCCGAAGGCATACGCATCGACGTTGACCCCGGGATCATCCCACACATTTGTAGCATCTAGCCTGGCAAACAAAGTCGACACCCTGAGTGAGTGCAACCGGTGTCTAGTGTGAATGGAGGCTAGGTTAGAGACCGGGAGCAATGGATGTGCATCACCATCGTCAGTGCGGGTCGACAGCGGGAGGCGAGTAGTGGGAGTCGGCGCAAGAGGAACAAGGAGGTGAGTAGTAACGGCAGGGGTTGACTCGACCGGGAAATAGACATCAAGTTCGGATGTGCCACACCGGGACTCGAGCATGACAGGCTTGAGCATCTCCTGAGACTTTGGGGCGGCCTTGTTCTTGGTAGCACGGCGGATCCTGTGTGCCTCCTTCTTCTTCAACTTGACCTCCCACTCGGCTTCCCAGAGAGCCCTGGTAGCAATGGGGACGTTGTCAACCATGTTCTGGAAGATGGGGCGCCCAGAGTGGAATGCGCGGGCTGTGCCGAGGCCAACATGTGTGACATTTGCGGGAACGGCAGGTGGCCTAGGTAGATGAGGCGCAGAAAAGGGACGAGAGAGGGCATGCTTTACTGGGAGAGAGAAGCGGGCGCTAATATTCTGTGAGTTGGAGAAGTGGGTGGGACGAATGAAAGACGGGTGGGGGAGGACCGCGACCGGAGAGATGGGGAGACCGGGAGCTGTCAGATGGGCGACGATGCGGGTAAAGAAAGTGCGAGTCTCGGAGAAGACGCGCTGGGCTATCGAAGGGGGTGGAGGTTGGCTGGGGCGAGGAGTGAATGCAGGAATGTGTATCGATCTCGAGGTGTGGGCGCTCTTCCAGGAGAGACCGATGCCCTGCCTGAGCTGGCGGGCGCCGTGCGAGACGGCGGGCATGACGAACGCTTTGTTAGCTGGTCTGATCGCTGTCGATGGCGTCGAGGAGACTTTGGCTGTCTGTCTGAGTCTGACTAATTGCGGAGTACCCGTTACAGCCACCCGCAGCTCGGTTTCTCTTCAACTTCAGACCAGATTTCCGTGATGCCTGTATGCTGCCTATTTACACTGATGGTATTGGGTTTGGCTTTCTTGGTTGCAGCAAACTACTGCGACACCGTCTCGTAGTCACCATCGGGAACCAACTGGCAGACCTATTCTTTCGCCATTCACAATCTCACTCTCACTCCTGAGCGATGGAAATGATAGACTCTTCAAAATGCTACGGCAAAAAGATTTTTTAGATAACGTTTGAGCATTCATGTCACCGTTCTCTTGCCGTTCCCATTGCAGTGCCCGTAAGTACAACCTGCCCACAGAACATGATCTAGTCAGCTAAGAACATTTTAGTTGACTCCTATCAATGTGCTGCGCGGAATAATTGTCAGACTAAGATTCCTTCTACTAGGGGTGCATACATACCTTACTCTCATAGAGACTCCCTCACCTGTACAACGCCTAAAGGATCCCCGGAATTTCTGTTTTCGTCCTACATGCAGGATTTCAATGCATCTCCGCAAACCTCGCGATAGATGGCAACCAGTCTACAAATAACACGTTGCCAGCACAGGTTCCACCGTCGTATCAAATACCCAATATCTCTTTTCAACCTGCTGTCTCTCCCAAGCGGGTGACCACACTGTGACAGTCAATTTTGGACTGGGAAAATTTCACATCCCTTTACTTTGATTATGCCTTCTGCAACGAAAACTCTATTGCTTCAATACATTCCAAGTCCATAGGGTTGTAGAATTGAATGGACTTATCTTTGAAATGGGAGCCCTCAACTACGCTTACGCGTAACTACCTCTCCTACTTCCATCTTCGTGGGTTGCACGTTATCCTCTCCAATTAGAACCTCTTCTATAGCCCCAATGCTAGTCCAAACAGGTCCGGTTCTATTTCTTCTTTAAAGTCATCCTACAGACGCTGATCCTAATCGCCAGTGCACACTCCGGTATCACGATTCTGGTGGGCAGTGCTTTCGGAGGACTGGCGGTTCTTGTATTCATTGTCACGTCATTAATTTCCTCAAAAAGCGGCGATCTCATCTGGACAATCGCTGGAAACTTGATCCATACTGATCCAACCCACCCCAGCCCCTGACTAGACAGAGTTTCAAGTTCTTCCTGCCCACTCGCAGACGACTAAAAAGATGCGAATGCGTCTCGCCTCTCACAGTGCGGCACCGTGTTGCTCCAGGCTTCCCGATGGCCACCGACTTTCACTTCCCTTCGAAGTGCAAAGAGGTTTCAGGACGTCGTAGCTGAGAAATCCCCGTTGATAATTTATATCACCATCGATTGCAAACGCGGGGATAACTCGTTATCGGACTTTCATCGTTTCAGGATCGCCTCGTTCAAGGCGTATGATCAGCGGGTGTCGGTCTGGGCTCGCGCTCGAGTCCCGCAGCACCGCAACTTGATGCGTTGGTCCCGAGGGAGACTGCCTTTTCGCCAAGTCTGGTGGCGTTGCCGACCGACAGGGCTTGTAATAAAAAAAACTCTTCGTCCTCTCGCCTGGCCCATTCCCCAAGCCTTTTTTCCTGAAATATCATGGATTCTTCACCAGAGACCAACTTGGCGAACCTCCAGCTGTCTAATCCGTACGCCCGTTCTCTTTACTACACAGACTACGGAAGGACTCGAAGTCATGATCATCACTGCCATCGTATGACTACAGTGATACCTTGTGTGGACTTCGATCCATCTAAAATATTCTTGAAAAATGTGGATGTAATCTCCTTTGTATGTGCATCGTCCACCGCACACATTGATCCAATAACAGACCGAAACCCTGCAAATTGCATCGCCAACGCCAGGTGGTATCCAACCGTGGTATGATCACAGAGGGAGGCAAACTCCGGGTGCTCCAACTCACATCCCATAATGCGTTCGATCATAAGTGGTCCATCGTGGAAGGCGAACACAGATTCAAACAGGTTTTCCTCGTTTGGGACACCATGACAAGAAAGTGAACCCACTCGTTCTTCCTCAGCTCCTCGGAGACTCTAGATACACTCGATTCCAAACCTTCAAAGCACGTGAACGTGGCAAGGCCTTGTGTACACTCAGCGACGATGTTCAATTCGCTGCCGACAAAAAGGAGTTTACCTTGGGCTTTGGCGGTGGCTTGACCTACAGCGAGAAGGCGATTCTCATTTATCGATGAATTTGTCAGTGCCTAGCACGAATAAGAGCAGTCAGAGTGGGGGCGTAAGACGATATGTATAGACGTGAGAGATTCCGTTGGCCTCCGACAGTGACCGACAGCATGCAACGGTAGAGGCACCACCAGATGCGTGAGCAAGGTGGGACTGTCGTCTGCAGGAAGTTTACGATCGGGGACACGAACAAGATCATTCTTCAAAGCTTCACGTCCATTATTTTCGCACGCTTTGTCAGAGATTGGAAACTTCTGTAATTTGCAATGGGATATGGACCGGGTCTCTGTCGAAAAAGAGAACGACTGCATCGCACGTATAGTGGCTAGCATTCACGATACACAGGTCCACCACCACTAGCAGCGTGCTCGAGTTCGGAGAAGGAAGAGGGGAGCAAGGAATTGAGCCAAACCGGGTAACTTGCGAATTTTGGTGATTGCAAATTGCAGATCAACATTGAGACTGCACAACTCGTGGTGCTGATCTAGACCTTGTGAATGAATTGCGTTGCGCATTTCTGTCATATTTCTGATGACAAGTCAAGTAAACTCGTGTCCAAAGGCCTCTCCTTCCTGGCCCGACGCGATGATGTCTTCAAGAGGGGAACAGGGACGAGCGATCTGGTTCAATATACACCGCACCCTTGCTCCAGCAGCTCGACAGCTTTTTTGCACACTGATTGCTAGGGATGAAGCAAGGTGTATTCGAAGATATGTTTCATATGCGAGAAGCATTGTGGGATGGCAGAAATTCTCAGCTACATACCATGATCCATTCCTTGGCAGCAAAGAGATCTATTGGTGAACTCGGTGTAGAGACTCATAACGGCGAGGGTGAGGTAAAGGACCCTGTGAAGACGGAGTTAATCTCCAGTCGATGTGGTACGAGACTAGAGGAAAGTGTAAAAGTGTAATGTAAACCGTTGAGCGTGCGTGTAAAGTAAGTGCGGTAGTCCGAAAAAGGAAATGTAGCCGTTCTATCCTAATCGTATGTACTGCTGCGCTGCAACAACTCAATCCCCTTATAACGATCGGAGAGATAGAGTGCGATATTGTTCAACGACGATGAATGAAGCGGGTGCCCTGACTGTTGATGGCTTGTCTCCCAAGGATGATGGCCTCATCGAGGTCCGTCATATCTCCAAACCGGTTGTAACAGTCGGAGATATAGGTTGCGACATTATTCAACGACGATAAACGAAGCGGCTGCCCTGACGGGTGAAGGTCAAGGGCATGTCTCCCGAGGATGATGGCTTCGTTGAGATCTGGCATATCTCCAAGTCGTTTGTAACGATTGGAGAGAAAGAGTACGAAATTGTATCAAAGATGATGAATGATCCGTGTGTGTCCTGACGGGCCAAGGTCGAGGGCTTGTCTCCCGAGGATAATGGCCTCATTGAGGTCCGTCATTTCTCCAAGCCGCTTGTAACGATCGGACATAGATTGCAACAATGTATAGACGCTGAACGATCCGGGTGTTCATCTGGGCAAAAGTCCAATGCTTCTCTGGGGTGGACAATAGTTTCCTCGATGTCCCCTATCGCCCCAAGATGTTTGTGACGATTCCAGAGTGGAAAGCAGGGTCAGTGACCTCCATCGCATGTGGTGATCGGGTGGGCAACGATTCAGTGCTTAGCAATGAAGGTCGACTGCCTCGTCAATGTAGTCCGTCCCGTCCCCTTGCTGAAACCTGGTGAGTACGGACTCTGCTCGTGAAACTATCTCATTGACTTTCGCCTGCTTGGTCCATCGAGACAACCACTTTGTTCAACTGACACGAATATCATTTCAATGCTCTTCTCGCAGACAGAAGAAAGCAAGAACCTTCTAATTTCATTTTGTTTCCCTAAAGGTTTGTTCCTTTGGAGAAACCGCTGGGATGCCTGTATAGGCCGGAGGGGACTGGAAACAAGAAGGTACAAGTTACACACGTTGTATCGAGTCGCCAACCGCATGGCTTACATGCCATCCGAAAAGGCTGTGTCAGTGACTTCTTGCACTCCCGTAATGAATGTTCCCTCCTGTACGGAAAGCACGGTTGCTTCTTCTGTGGTCGGTTTCTTTAATTTGGTTATACGAGTTCGAAGGACACGAGGGACCGTTACGTCGTATTGCATGTATAAAGGGGAACGTGTTGAAACTTGAGCAAGAAAACTACTGGAACTGTGCATCGGACGGGTCAGCTAGTGCTGAGGGCGATAAGCGCCTCGGCTTGTTTTTCCTGGGTGAAACGGACGCTGGAATTCTTCGAGGTTGCGAGGTGGGAGAGGAGAGCGTCGCAGAAGCAGGATCGACGCTACCGACAAAGGTCAATATTTCAAACGTTGGATAGTGTGGATCGGAACAAGCAGACGTACCACAAATCGTACTGTGAATCCATCCATATTTACCGAGATATGGAAGACACCTTGAGACAGTGGGAGCGACTGTTTTCCTACTTAAGCGCCTGCCCACGGGGGACCGCACATCCAAAAGGGCCAGCTGAGTTCATGTAAGCAAGGGAGACAACGCCCTGACGTGACTACCTCATGTGGCACGCTTTCCACCCTCAAGTTCAGCTGCTTAGCCCGCTTAGCTCACAATCGTCGTCACTTGCAAGCATTGGAGACGTCCGAGCGGGAATGGCATCCGATTCCGATGTGCCAATATGATGGCGCCTGCTGACAAATTTAAGGCTAGCACATTTCAACGCTTCCCATTTTCCTCGGTATGCTCGTTCTTTTGTTCTTTGTTACCCTCTTGCACCGGGCGTGCGGATTATGCTGGCATCGATAATAGCGATTATTCGATGTTCTGTGAACCCAGCGGGACCACTCTGACATCACTGGCATGTCAATGGGGCCACTTTGGCTCTGATACTGGAACAGCTTCGGTTATCCAGTACTAGTACTTCCGTATATCATATCGGATCCCAACGTTCAAGATGCAATTAAAACATCCCTTGTCAATCGATCTAGGAAGAAAGCGCCTTGTGAAAGGATCAGTCAGCTATAGCGGTATAATATTGCATTCATGGAATCATGCAAAATCACAAATATATAGAATTCGAGAAGGGCCATGCAATTGTAGACCGAGACATGGTCGCATGAAGTTGACAATTGACAACGCTGAAGTATATTTATCTTCTTCCTCGACGTAGAGGGTAACACAGCCCGAGTTGACATGTGACCGACATTGACATCTATACGTGAAGACAATGATGGTTGTTGAGATAACTCTACCTGCAGTGGTCCTACTCTAGGAACCATGTCATCTAGCGAAGGGTTACCAATTCTTTGAAATTGTTGTCAGTCAACCCATGATCGCGACTCAGATACCTAGGACAAACCTTCGGCTGATGTGGGATGAATTGCAACAGTGTCGTCCAGATCTTGTTTGCGTGCTGTTTTCAGTGTATAAGCATGGATGTCATGTCGATACACACTCAAGTTTTCGAGACATACCACCCATTTTAACGGCCACTGCAAAGCCTTGCAGGACTTCGTCGCTTCCCATTCCAATGATGTGAACCCCGACAACTCGTTCTTCTTCACCCACAACGACAAGCTTGTAAGCTGTCGGCTCCTTGTGATTCTCGGCGATCTGTGAGAAATAAAGTGCGCGGAACGATGATTTGTCTGCAATGGAACAGGTCCAACAACCGCCATCCGCAAAAAAGCCACAGTTGACGTACAGATCTTCACGTCTTTACCGTATCTTTCCAGTGCCTCCGGTTCAGTGAGACCCACGCTACCAATAGTGGGATGCCTGAGCGAGTTTAGTAAGATGCCAGGATCTAAAAGGTTCGGCGTACGAGAAAACCACAGAAGGGATGTTTTCATATGAAAGTTTGTCGTTCTTGTACTTTTCCGGACCGAACAGTCTGTTGGAGAGTCGCCTACCGGCCGCAATAGCGACAGGGGTGAGCAGGGCTTTGCCTTGCACGTCACCAATGGCGTAGACACCCTTGACGTTGGAATTCTGGAATTCATCGACGACAACATCACCCTTGTTATCGAGTTGAATTCCGAGTTCTTCGAGTCCAAGACCTTCTGTGTTGGCATGTCGGCCAATTGCCCAGATCAAGCAATCGACTTCGATCGTCTGGCCATAGTTATCATGTATTGTAAGGGTTTTTCCCTTTTCTCCTTTTACACGCTGGACATGAGATTTCTTGTGGATCTTGATACCAGTGTGCTCCATCCATGGTGTGAGCGTGTCCTGTAGTATAGGATCGAACGTCCGCAAGACTTTATCATGCCGAATGAAAAGATGGGTTTCGGTTCCGAGTGAGTTGAGTACACCAGCCAACTCCACAGCGATGTAGCCTGCACCGACGATTGCAACACGCTTAGGTTGTTCTTCCAAATGGAAGAATCCATCAGAATCGGTACCGAGGGTTGCTCCAGGAATGGCATCATCCGAAGGAACTGTTGGACGTCCCCCAGTACAGACCGTTATGTGATCTGCATGCAGAGTGTACTTCTGACCGTCCGGGCGAATGACCTCGACGGAATTAGGGGATGTCAAGCGTGCGAACCCGGCATGATATTCCACTTTCTCCTTGTCGAGATTATTCTCGTAGATGTTGTTCAGCCTGCGGATGTATGCGTCGCGCTGAGGCTTGAATGCAGCCCAGTCGAATTTGGGCTGAGGAACCCCCTGGAAATGGTACCCCTCGGCCGCATGGCGTAGCTTATCTGCTAAGTCGGCGGCGTGCCACATGATCTAACGGAAGTTTAGCGTACACTCTATCTGGCATCATGAGCGATTTTTGCACCTTCTTTGGGACACATCCTGGATTATTGGAAGCCGTGAGTTGGACGATATGTCGCAAGCGGAAGGAACGGCTCACCAACGTTCACACAGGTGCCACCCAGGTGAGGGGAGACTTCGATGACAGCGACTTTCTTACCGTACGAGGCGGCGCGGCGCTGAGGGGAGAGTCAGTAACGAAAGGGAAGACCCCTAAGATAGCTCACCGAAGAGGCGACACCCCCGCTACCGCCACCAATGCAGATATAATCATAGCGTTCATCCCGGACACGATCGATCGGTGCCATCTTGGTTGTCGAGGAAGTGAAAGATCTTGATAACTACAATGAAGCGATCGGATCAGATGTATTCCGCTATAAAGATAAGTGTGTTACCTGGCGGAGTCGAGAAGACGCGCGGTGAGTAGGGACTAATGAGGAAAACACAATTTTTGCTGCAGACTCTGTGGTAGAAAATCGGAAAGACGACTTCGGTGAAGAGAGATGAGTAACAATGCGAACCAGGAACATCTCCGCTTTTTATACCGTCTCTTGTCAGCCTCTGTCAGCCTCTCCCCTTCTCTTTAGTTGGTCAGTTTGATGGTCGGTTTCGTCATCAAGCGGCATGTGACTTTATCACGTGCGGATTGTTAGTCACCCTCGAAGTTCCCTTGCTCGACCAACTTCGTTTAACCATCATATTACTCATGGCGGATACGCCAACCAGCATGAACTAGCTACTCAGGACCTTAAAGATCACTGGATTTTCTGCGGAATCAATCCCTGCTGAATAAGGGAAATAAGTAAAATGCCAGCTCACTGTAAGTAGTCACACAAAGTCCTGGCCTTTGGAATTTGTGGGACCACGCAAGTACGTCGACTGGTACATGGCAGTACTTTTAATTTTTCCGTCTAGTGACACTCTGTTGCTGGCAAGGCACACAGCAGTCTCGCCTTGCGTTTATGCAGCTTCTGTCCAATCCATGCATGGCACCCTCATGAGACTCAAGCCTGTTCTCACAAGTGCCATCTAAAATTCGACAGAGACGGGTCAAATTTAGCCAAAAAAAAACAAGCCAGCCTTACGAAGTCAATATAACTTGTTTATGATTCGGCGATCAAAGGACTATTCCACTACAACAGGTCTGATCCATGCCCGATGCTGCGGCCTAACTTACTAGTAGGATAACCAGTTTATCTCTTCTTTCTATAAATACACGCGGGCTGAGTCATTTAAAGGGATCACACACTAAGCTTGCATGATATCTGATAAGCTCATATTTCTCGCCCCACCAAGTACCAGTGGCTGATCAGTGGCATAAACAGGTAGCGCTTTTCACCCAGTATCCTAACGACAGGTTGCCCACATCAAGTGTGGTATGCATACACGAACTCGTTGGTTTCCGCCACCTACCCTCGCCTGCGAGGACATTTTTGTTCGTGACTTTGCCAGTGATCCATTTTATCGTAAAGCGCGACTTTTGCCCACAATTTTGGGGTTCGGTAATGATTCAAGTCGACGACGACAATATGACCACGTTGGTCGCGTAATTTGACTCTAGCATGGAACGCCATCGGTCCAATTGACCAGACGACTGTCATGTGATTGTCCATGAGACACGCCGAGTCTCTTGGAAGTCATGTCGCGGAAAAAGCGCGATGATGGCATTCACACCATGCATCCTCATGACCTCCAAATGATCACGGACCGGAATTTTCTTCCATGCTGGCCGACCCCGCAGTTGCGCCGAAATGTGTGCAAGGCGCTGGTTATGACCGTGCATTGACAACAATGCGACATCAATTTACTTAAAGATTCACGACTCGCCTTGTCCACGAGGTTTCCGCGCCACTGCAAACGCGAACGCGCTCCACTGGAGTCACTCCAAACTGATAGATGGAAGACCGTTTGTTCCGCCAACTCGATCGCTTACTGCCAGTGGCTCGATCTGCAATCGTCTAGTCTATGCTATGTCAAGCACTGGCACCTCGACCGCACTGGTCTTGGGAGTTACACTTGCCTCATTTTCATGCCTCGGTTGTACGGCACCCTCGATCGAACACAATACACACACAACATCCATAGCTCTCACTGGCAAATGACTTGATGCGGCTAGACCAGACCGGTTAGTGCATGTACCCCCTGACTTCATAATTACAGGGGCTGCCAAGCTAAAGGGACTGCCAAGAAATGTGGGACGTACCCATGGAACCCTTTGGAGCATGTTTATGCATGCTGTGCCTAATACTAGACCCCGCCCAGTCATGTCGTGCGCCACAACTCCGTTGCTCTGAGACTGCTAAGAAGGGGGTTAATTACAATATCTCCGTTTGTAGGTCTTTGCCCGGTATTTGGGAGGGGAATCCGGTGCCTCGGATTCCACTCTCGGATGTAGAGCGTCCAAGATACAAACCTGGGTCTACTGCGGAATGACAGTGCACACAGGAATTCATTCACCTCGACGCCTTCCTGTGCGCAATGTCAGAAGACCTCCGCAGACTGAGCGAGTCAGCAAGGGCACAGGGATCTACGTCACAGCTTCAAACATGTTTTGGTCCCGCAAAACATGTACAGACTCTCGCCACGGTATGATCGAGCACAGAATGGTGCTACTAACGTACCACTAGAGACCCAGACACATCGATCGGGTTCGGCGCAGTGTTGCATTCCAGATAGTCTCATGGCAAGAGGGAAAACGGGTGTCTTTCACGGGGTTCGTAATGTTATTATTCTTTGACTTAGTTCAGGCGGATCGCTGTTTGAGGCCTCGGGCAAGGACCTCGGCTGCGAAACAGCCGAATTCGGGCGAATCGCCATGCGTCGTGACGCATGTGCGATGGGATACCGTATGGCATCAAGCTCCAAGTTCAATCTGAGGCTTAAGTAATTCCAGTCTGAAATTGAAATTAGAACTTGAAGCTGAAACGGTTGACGTGCGGCGGGTTACCGGTTAGTATGCATACTGTAAGGCGTCGGTGACGCAGAAACGTGCGTCGGACTTGAATATAACAGTCCACATTTTGCGATGAGGGTGGCTTAGAGAGATCTAGAAACGGTATCTTAGACGACGTCGACACCACGTATGCAGCCATGCCGCGACCCTGGAATATGGCAAATATCCAATTATGCGCTCGTTCCAGCGCATAGGGTTCGCACATGTCTGGCCGCGGGTTCCCTGTCGCCGACACGGCGGAGGGCACGAATTAGGAAGGATACACGTCACCGGTCTCAGCGGTGGTACTGATCAAGACCGATTCTTTGATTGCGCCAGGATGCGGTTTCATATCGTTACAGAGAAGGCAATATCGCTCGGGAGACGCCGCCAATATCGCCCACCAACGTACTGCAACTGTGGTGCGACGAAGGACGTGAACTTTCTGAGCAGCTGCAGATGGCATGCATTTGCATGTGTCGTCGGTCACAGGGACGTGCATGTGTTCTTGGCATGAAGGGCCTGGCGCAGACAAGTCCAACGCCACTGTCCTTAAGCTTGCGGCTCACCAGTACTAGTATGCTTCGGTTTTGCTAACGACCACGAGGTCCATGATGAGGAATCGGCCATATCTGGGAAGAAGAGAAGGCGTAAGAAGCTAGGGGACAACAAGAAACATAACGGGAAATATCCAGATTCTGGGTTCTGAGCGGCGCAGTACGCACGGTGTGGCGCGTGATCTTGCAGCGTTCTAGCCTGCAGCCGCGTGCCCGTGTTTGCCTTGTCTTCATTTGGGGGAACAAGGTAACGAAGAGTCTCAGTCTGCATTCATAAGAATTTTGATGATCATTAGAGCTGCAATGCTAGTACTTAACACGAGCATATGTCGTTGCTGAATGATGCTGCATAAAATTAACTTGGCGAGACGAGCACAGCAATTGCCTGAAACAAGGAACGGGAGCGTCATTCTCGTAACCTTGCACGAGACCGACATGTTTGTCAGGTCTGAATGCTATCTATCGGATGAGCTGTTACCCGCGATTACGTTCTCCGAGTCATACATCATCGATTGCCCGACGAGATGGGTTACTCATGTGCGTCCGCGGCTTACGAATGGATGGATAGGTAATAGCACCTGGGGTGAGATCATTTGGTCACGAACAATGGTTAATAGGTGGGTGGTCGGGAAAACCTGGTAGTATGGGTTGGTAATGAGTCATGCCGTTTGACAGCAAACGAGTCATGCAAAGTTTCGTGGGTGATATTCGGGTAAATATGTAGCGCTGATGAGGGGTAGCGAAAACCGAACGTCGTGGAGATGTGTGAACCTTGATTGTTGGGGTGCCGTGGTCGTCAAGGTCGTGCGAGCCATTCGCAAGCTGCGTAGAAGAGACACTAGTAGAGAAGTTGTGTCAGGAACCGGTTTCTTCCGTGATGAGTAGCAGGACGCGTGTGCACATGACGGCATGTACTGTATGTAGCATAAGGTTAAGCGCGCTGACCGGAACAAACCTAAACAATTTGGTGCACGTGCGGTTGGTGTGACAGCCACGCTAGAGAGAACGGGTCCGAGTTATGTTTTGGGCATACTGGCAGAACCGTCACGAGAAGATCGACGAGTACTTGCAGTTGCTGGACGGCCCGGGCCTCGAGGAAGGAGAGAAGGAAAGATTGTAAGCGGGCGGCGGAAGGGCGTCTGACAAAAATAGAGTTGAACCAGAATCACCTCAGGTGAGCGGCGATTTGCACTGAACGTTATGGGTGGTTCAAGTTCGGAGGGCGCCGGGGAAGCGACGCGTCGCCAGTCTCGAGGTTGCGCTGGTGACTCATCAGATTTATGGTTGCAAAACAACCCTGCGGTCACGGAAGCAAAAAAAAAGATTCGGATATGGCCGGGAGGGGGTTTTGGATGGAGGGGTTGCAGGGAGGGTGGATATGATCGAAGGGGAGATCTGAGATCTATTACGAAACACAGCCCGATGGGGACCCCGAAAATCGCTGGCGTGTAGGATGTTGATAAATAGAAATAGTAGACCGTTTAATATGTCCTTTGTCACCCTTACTTATGGCTCTCGTCCTCCCTCCTCCTCCAACTTCTTCTTTCTCTCCAATGACTACCTCAATACTCCTCCGTTCGTCCCCGTCTTCTTCCCTTTCCCCGTCCCCCGCATCCACTCCACTCCCCGCCCTCCAACCGGATCACTCATCCTCTTCCTCATCCAATTCCGGCTCATGTCTTGACCTCCACCGTACTTCCTCCGCTCCCTCCACCCGTCGTATACGCTTCGCCCCTCTTCCAGACCTTCACAGAGAATTATCCGCGTCGAGCGCTACCTCGTACGAGCAACCCCAGCCTGAGGTCAAATCCGCCACTCAACCTCTCCCTACCGAAGTCGACCACCACGACAGCTTCGTTGCTCTTTCACCCACCGTCTCTCCAGATTCCACCCTCTCGAGTGCACGTTCGACACCAACTATCCGCGTGTCACCTAACGCACCCTCAAGAAGTTTCCAGAAATCGAACTCGAGGATCCTCCGTCCCTTAGCCTTCTTGCACCGTTCCCACTCTTCCCTTCCCAATTCCTCTCCCCTCTTCCACTCCGCCTCTCTCCCCGCCTCTCGTGATCCCTCTCCCTCTTCTCTTGCCCCATCCATCAGGACCGTCCCCAACTCCCCCTCCTCCTGGTTGTCAAAGCTACCTCGATTCGCCACAGAAGACATTCTCACCGGCACAAAATCTCTCTTCCGCACCCGCTCGGGATCAACAACTAGCTCTCGCCATGCTCGTCCGTCGTCGCCTCCTCCTCAGTCTCTATACCGTACCTCCTCTACCGGGTCAGGTCCGGGTATGAAGCTGTGTAGTAGACAGCGTGATAGTGTACAAGGTTCTACTCAATCGCACGACTCTTCTTCCACCTCGGGGTCAAGCACAAGGAAGCGTCGTGCCTCTTCCTCGGCACTGTCACCTGGCGCTGGCGGTGGTCGGCATGGATCTTCCGTCAGAATGGTCACCAACAGTCCTCGCCCAAGCACTGCACCAAGTTCACCTACCATATCCCCAATGAAACACGTCAAGATGTTGAATGGCAGAGTGTACGGTGGAAAGAGATACGCTGGTGAGTATATGCACCTTTCCGCAGTCCTGTGATAATTGAACCCACTGATCACAGCTCAAACACTCGCTAACCCTTTTGCCAATGTTCGCGAAGAGCCCGAGTTTGTAGAGTGGGGTTACGGTGGCATGGGCAGCGTGCATGCTTCTGCCGGCATTGGAAATGATATGTGGAAAGGGTTACAGAGGAGCGAACGTGGTGGTGCGTTGCTTGGGAGCTCTTCTTTTGGTTCACCCTCTGCGCCAGCTGTTACCGCCGGTGGCGGCAGGGGAAGCGGAGCACGCTCAACTGTCCGCCGAAAGATGTCAGGTGATGTTCCGGCGTGTGGCATGGAAAATGTTGGTGCTGGTGGTGGTATAGACGAAGACGATGGTAGTGGCATGGCGTGGCTTAAGAAGCGTCGTGCAGAGAAGGAGGCAAAGGCTCGCTTGGAGCAAGAATCCAAGTCCCAAGAAAGAAGAAAAAGTGGTGACTCGATCGATGCAAGCATGTATGCCTCTACCGCATCCACTTCTACTTCTTTAACTGCGTGCACATCTGCTGCATCTTCGGACCTGACGACGCCTCTCACCTCCAGATCTCCAAGCGTGACAGACTTGACGTTACCGGCGCCACCTTCCTCAGAGCCTTGTGATCTTTGTACTGCCCCTTCAGGCGCCGAGACTGACCAGGAATCTTCCATAATTCCTTCATCTTCTGCCCCTTCTCCTCATCCCGCATCCGCGGATGAGCGCGAGCATCACGTCCTCACCGCTGTCCGGATACCCAGTATTTCAACTTTGCCTCACAAACATGGCCACTCAGTCACTCATGAGCGTACACCAGTGTCAGACTCGCTATTGCAATTCAGCAAAGATTCGCACATCGACGTTGCCGAGCAAGCGGTGCCACTGAGCCCGACAGATACCGAAACAACAAGTGGGGGTTCGGTCGGTGAGGACGGAGAAGGGGAACAAGATGATGTGGATGATGAAGACACTGAGGATCAGGTCAGTTATCCGTGCACGCTAATTACTGTAATAAATACCTTTTTCGACAGGACATCAGGAGAAAGACTGCCGTAGGAGCCGGTGTCGAGAAAATCAGTCGACATGTGGACGTTGTGCCGCGGTGAGCCCGTGAGGCTTTCGCACTCACGTGTATGCGCATGGACGGCAGAGAAAAGTGCGGAATTTCCAAGCCCCACTCATCCCTCCTTCAGGCAATATGCCGGACATCCACAAATTGTTCGTATCGTCCTCTTTTGAGCGAGAGCGAACGAGGTTGTTGAGATATCCCTCGACACTCAACTCACCCACACTCTTGCTTGCTCTCTCCAGCGTCCTATTATAGGCTTTCGTGAATGCCCGGCCGGAAAATATTGCATGTCTCGTACCATAGCTTTCACTCACGCTTGGGTCGTATGCATTGGGACGCACTGCGCCCAGCTACATATTCATCGTCCATCCTGCGAGAACCTCTTCTCCAATCACCTTCATATACATGCTTGACACCGGATATTTTCAGCGATCATCCAATTATTCCCACTCATCCATCATTTTATTTTATTTTATTTTTCTTCTTTTGCCTCCCACCGTGGAGTCTGTCCAACTCTAGAATTCTTGCTTTGCGTTACTCTGGTGTTGGACGCGTGTAATCTGGTTCTGAATCATTTGACACCGTTAGACAGCATACACCTGGTACGTCATTTTCTCAAACTCCAAACGCTCTGTGCGCATTGATCATGAATATTCAGGTCACTTGTGTGGCACATGACCTTTCTTACTCTTTGCTCGCGTTGCGACTCTGTGACAGTCTGCAATTCTTCTTTGCACGCATCCTTTAATTCGCCCATAACCTAAAGCACCGCCGAGTGGGCATAGTATCTATTGTATCTTTACATTGCATGTCAAGTTGGGTCTTTCGTTGCATACCCTTTTGCTCTGGTTGAAATTCGAGATCTGGGCGTGTTGCTAATTCTGCTCTTTTGGGGTGTGTTCTATTTGACCGGACAGAGCTGATTACCGTGATTGTCAACATCTTATCGCTCACGTTGGTGGTATCTTGCCCACGATTTGATTCGTACCCGACCCGGAATTCACGAATCTCTCCTCACTGCCCCTTGCGGATTCATAGTCACTGAACGTTTATTGTGAATTATTTCCATAATCTTTACATACAGCTCGACTAGCAGCCTTGTCAGAGTGAAGCTAGGGTGACAATGGGCCCTGGGGAAAATGAGGGATATTAGCCATACGTGCCCGCAAACCTCAGTTCGGTCGGGACAAGATTCCGAGTCTTCGCTCGACGCTACAAATTGGATATCACTGACCTGATTAGGAACCGATGACGTCGGAACTGGCGCGTGCAGAGCCTCGAGGACCAGCGATTGCGGAGCCAAGCCAATGGACGCTATGACCCTCCGTTGAAGGACGAGCAAAGCACACTGTATGCATACCTAGAGCGCGCGACACGTTGGATCGATGGGGCTAACCACTGCACCGAACAACGTCGCTGACGAGCTGGACGCGAAGAAGACGTGTGTGCGTCGGATCATGATCAGTACGATCACCGTATCATGCGCCGTTATCATACATGCAGCACGCATAATCATCCATCCGTTCCGTGTCACGTACATGGGATCCTGAAACGTTCTTCAATATGAGCTAAGCCCATTTGATTGAGGCTTTCAAAGACAATATTCAATACCGGAGCAGAGGAGAACAGGACGGACTTGGCATGCACTTCTAGCTTGGCGTTTCGGGAGCGCGTACGTTACCTATGACTGAACCTCCGCAGCGTGCCGTTTTTACCGGCACGCACATGATCACCGACGCAGCGACCTATAATGACATGTTCAACATTGAGGCAAGGTTGACCAGCGCGGACCAGGGGGTGGTACTTTTGCAGGGGAAGCAGGAGAAACAGGAAGAAGCAGGAAAGGAACAAAGTATCAATCAGTACGCAAATTTTGAAAAATCTTCACGATATGGGACCCCAGTACAAGGCAGGCCCTTAGTAAGTTAGTAAGTTCAGTTAGGTCGTTTTTTACTATTCTACGGACCCCCCACCGCAACCTCGAAAAGGACAACGGATCGGTGAACTCCGCCTGAGTCAGGGGGAGACTCTCAAAGGGGAGGCAAATTTTAGGAGAGTTCGCTGGGCTTCACTTGCCTTGGAAAGAAAGAGATAACATGGTCACACAGTATCACTTTTTGTCTCCCATCGTCTCAGGCCCGTCGGGTTCGCGTTACCTCCCCATTGGAGCAGGGTTGAGTTGGTTCTCGACCGCTCGAGGCCACGACATTCACAAGGAGGACTTATCATCTGGATTCGCTGTTCTCACGAGCGGAGACAAGGGGGAGCGGACCTTGCTCTCCGCGAGGAGTCGTTTTTGACGACGCTAAGCGGCATAATGTTGTGGAAATGACAAGAAGTTGAAGATCGATAGTTTGCCAAGAGCCGAGCCCTACCCAATGGGTGTAAAACTGACGCCAGGCACGGACAATGCAGGCACATGAACAGCTCCAAGGCTTGGAAAGCCAAAAAATAGCACACCAAGCAAGCTTGGCGGTTGGGAGTCACACTGCAGCCAAGAAAAGAGAATGCTCAGGAATGGTGATATGTTGCATGGCAGGCACCCTCAAGTTCCCCGTCCGGAGCAGTATTACGTGGCTCTCGAACCCTGCCGCATAGCTTGAAGCGATTGGCAACCCAAGACGAAGAACGCGGGAGGAGACTACGAAGCGAGTGATAACGCAGGTTGCTAAGATAGTCGGTCAGATAAGGACGGATATTTCACGCCACTGGACGTATATTCTACGCGAGATTTCTCTGTTTTCCGCGTAGAATTTTAATCCATCGTAACGAACGTGCGACAAGAAGTAAGTACATTTGGAGAAAGCCAGTCTGCAGCGAAGGGACTTCAGCCCTGAACAAATGGACGTGAACACGGGGTGAACACGGGGCCGCCAGAGGAAATCATGGGTAGAATCCATAGAAGGAAAAATTTATTTGAGCAAGGAAATCTCAAAATGCCGGGGGGAATATCGATCACCGACAGAGGTAAGAAGTGCGCATGTGAGCGGAGACCGGAATTCGAATTGCAGGATGCATACCTTTCAATTGAAAACGGACATTCGAGTGTCCCAATGATTGACTGGCATTCCCAGTAATGCCAAGAGACAGGCGTCAGCGTGGCCACATGATCAGTGGTCTATAGCCAATGTGGTCAATTCCGCTTTCTCTAAGTAACGGACTGGGTATACAATTGAGTTAACTTTCCCAATTCTGGACATTCCTGACAAAGACTCGTGGATAAGGACCTAGGTCACCTTGTTATCTTCGCTTGATTAGAATATGTGGGCTTGAAAGACGGTCGTGGGCAGCGCCCAACGCTTCAGGTGACGTGTACTGTAGCTGGTATAGGGTAAGATACAATGGGAGGAGATCGATCGGATCAGATGTCGCAATCCAGGGTCGTAGGTGTGCATGGGAGATGATCTTGGCAGCCAATTCTAAAGGCGCTGCTAGGGCGGTTGTGTTCGTGAGCGATGTGTACCAGATATTACGAATAAGGGTGGATTGGCGATCGCGTGTTTCCCTGGCAAGCATTCAGGTGAGGATATCGATGGATGATAAGCGGCGTAGCTGTGGCCGGCTAAAAAGGGAAATGTTCGGATGATAACGAACCAGTGTGAACATTAATGCAATGAGCCAAGTGGTGCGCGGAGATCTTTCGATGCTGAGCCTGAGAGAAAGATGATAAATAGGAGTAAGGAATCCTGGCCTGATAATTGAAAGTGACTGACCAGGGACAAAGAGAAGGATCAATTAAAGGCCGCAACGCAGAGTCGCTTCGATCGAACACACCACCGTTGGAGCCACTCCTAGCACATGCCAAGACAAGAACACCTCTTCACAATATGGCGCATGACGAAGACATGCGTCTGACTTCCGTGCAGCGCTTCATGCGTGTTATCGGCTCTCGCGTTCTATGATATCGGCTCTTTGGCGAAATCGTGCAAAGGGAAGGCTGCCAGGACGGTAAGATCAGGGATGAGACGTTGGCCCGCGGTTATCCGCCCCATTTCCGACAGGGCAATTCATCATTCAAGGGTGTTCCCTGATCCTCATGCTGAAATGATAGTAATACTATCCACGATGAGTCTCCTTCCTGTGAGCCTATAATGACACTTACGCATAACGGCATGAAGGCTCGACCCGCCACAGTGCCAGCATATGACATACTGGGCTTATCTCGAAGGAAGCGGTGTCAATAAGTAATACTTGATTATTTCGTTTACCTCGTTGATGATTCCCCCTGGCCATATTCATTTTTGCAAGATGTTATCTTCAATCGCGAAGGTCAACATAATTGATCCTCAAAGTGGTTGGCAGGATGGCCGAGCGCCTCGGAAAGGGTAGTTTCAGAATCTGTCCAACATGGACCCTCGGAGACCAAGCGTGGACTTTCTGAGGGACATCAGTTCCAACTCGGGAAGGGCAAGGAAGCCGCTCCCCCAGTCAAAAATGTCTTCAATCCTCGCGGAAAAACCATTTGTGGGTGAAGGGAGATCTGGGTGGAAGCACGTAGGCTCTTGCCTATATAGATAGATAAGGTGTCCGGGCGTGCCCGGCTCGAGGATTCTAAGTGGATGGTCGGTAGACAGTGATATTCTTGATCGAGCACATGTAGAGTGATAGCTCGGAATATCACTAGCCTGAGATAACTTGTACGCTAAAAATTGGATCAACAAGTTTCCATAGCGTCCTGTTCCGGCTCCTGAAGCACAATCTGTTCCGGACAGTTTCCCCCTTGCCGTACGCTTCGTTCCCCTCCATTGGCCTGCCTTTCGACGTTCTTGGCCGTCCGTAACGCTGGATCACGAACAGACGCATCTGCAGTGGATGGAGTTTCGCCTTGGCCAATGCGAATAACAACATTCATCGTCGATTTTACGCGCGTCCTGAATTCCTCCTGGAGACCGTTTTCTGCCTCACTCCCACTCTCGGACAACATCTCGTCATGCACCTCCAGCGAACCCGTGAATACGTCCACATGCACCTCATCCTCAGCCCATGGTAAAATTGGGGGAAGGGACACGACTAAGAGTGCTAGATGTGAAATGGCGGCGCCCATTGCGCAGAGTCTGAGCTCTTGAAATCCGTCATCGACAAGAAGAGCCTTGCAGCGGCGGAGGTACGCAGCCAATTTGGTTTTGCGGGTGATACAGATATTGTTCTTGCCCTCATGATGGGCGGAGCGTGGTCCTGTAGCAGAGGACGCCAATGAAACAGTAGGAAAAGGTCGCTGAGGGGCAAGCTTTCGGATACGTGGGCGGCGATTTGGATTCGACTGCGCGTCAGGTTTCTTAGATGGTCCTGGTCGATTTGAAGACGCCTCGAGACCGCGCGACATCGCTTGCGGGGTCTCTTTTTCTTTCTGGTTTTTTGCAACGCCTACCGTGACGTTGCTCTTCGCTTTCTTTGCGCGGTTGTCCCCTCCAGCCTCGCTCTTTCGTTTCTTGCCCATTGAACTCGAAAGAAAGAAATGATCACGTAATCTAGCTACGACCCGCCCTCAAGTTGGGCTTTGAAGGCCAGCGGAATTCGGATGTGTAGTCAGGATCAGTACGGACTGTCCTCCACTTTCATCCCCCTCTTCGTCTCCCTCTTCCTCCCAGCTTCAAGAAAAAAAAGGGCCATCGGTCAAAGTAATATACGCCCAACATGAGTCAAGATATCGCCGAACAAAACATTCAAATGTGGAAGGTCAAGAAACTCATCAAAAGCTTAGATGCGGCGAGAGGGTATGTGTGATCAGATCGCTACTTCCATCGACACACAATCGATCGTGCGCGCGTTCCTCCAGAGCTGGGACATCCATGATCAGTCTGATCATTCCTCCAAAGGTACCTCGATTTTCTTATCATTTTCACAAGTTCATTTCGCTCAACTTCCACCAATATGAACGCAGGACCAGATATCTCGTGCATCCGCCATGCTCACGCAAGAGTACGGTACTGCCTCCAACATCAAGTCTCGTGTGAATAGGCTCTCTGTGCTCGCTGCTATCACTAGTACCCAACAGCGCCTCAAGCTTTATAACCGCGTGCCCCCAAATGGGTTGGTTCTCTTCGTCGGCACTATTCTTACGGACGAAGGCAAGGAAAAGAAGGTCTCTTTCGATTTTGAACCTCATAAACCGATCAATACGTGCGTTTCTTATTATAACTTTCGCTTCCCGCTAGCGTGTTCATTGACGTTACATCATTGTCTTCCTTTCCTACTCAGGTCTCTTTATTTGTGTGACAATAAATTCCACACCGAGGCTCTGTCGGAGCTTCTGGAATCCGATTCCCGTTTTGGATTCATTGTGATGGACGGAAATGGAACCCTCTTCGGAACTCTCGCCGGTAACACGCGCGAGGTCATTCACAAGTTTACTGTCGATCTTCCCAAGAAGCACGGCCGTGGTGGTCAGTCTGCCCTTCGTTTTTCCCGCCTTCGGGATGAGAAGCGGCACAACTACGTTCGCAAGGTCGCTGAACTCGCAGTTCAACACTTTATTACAAACGACAAAGTCAACGTCAGCGGTCTTGTGCTGGCTGGCAGTGCTGACTTCAAGACGGAGCTCAGCCAGAGTGACATGTTTGACCCCCGTTTGGGAGCCAAGGTGATCAAGGTAGTCGATGTCAGCTACGGCGGTGAAAATGGCTTCAACCAGGTGAATATTCAGAACTGAAATTTTCCACCTGGGACACCGTTAACACAATGCCAAGGCTATCGAACTTGCCGCAGAGTCGCTCTCGAACGTCAAGTTTGTGCAGGAGAAGAAGCTTATTCAGAAATACTTTGACGAGATCAGCCAGGATACGGGCAAGTACTGCTTCGGTATTGACGACACGCTCCGTGCACTTGAACTTGGCGCCGTCGAAACACTCATTGTCTGGGAGAACTTGGATATCACGCGATACATCTTGAGGAATGCGGCCGGTGGTAAGGCATTTCCTTTGCTTAAGAGATATGCACAACTATCGCTCACCTCCCTCTAGAGGAGGTCATCGTTCACACCTTCGGCCAAGAAAAAGATCGCGAGAAATTCACAGACAAGTCCACTGGCATGGAAATGGAGCAAGCCGCTGAGTCGCAGTCTCTGCTTGAGTGGTTCGCCGAGAAATATAAAGACTTTGGTGCCAACCTCGAGTTCGTGACCAACCGTTCACAGGAGGGTGCCCAGTTTGTCAAAGGCTTTGGTGGCATTGGAGGACTTTTAAGATACAAAGTCGACATGGCCAACCTCTTGAGCATGGATGATGATGAGGACGAGTTCTACAGCGACAGCGAGGACATCTGACTATTTCGTTGGCTCTTCGGAGCCCCGTTGACGAAGGGTACGCTCAGCGGGGCGGGGGATGGGGTGGCGGCGACGATGATGTGGAGGGGAGTTTCGATATGTTTTGCAACAGCCGTCGGTCTCAAGGGTTGGGTGTGTGTGCAGCGCCTGGACAAGGTTAAGTGTGAATGGATTGCATCACCCTTGGACACGCATCCATTATTATTTGAAGGTCAGTTCGATGTGTATGGGTATATTCCGATCGTTGACTGGATTGTTTCAGATGCCTAAGAATAATTACTCTGGATAGATGTTGGCGCACGCTATGTAGCTCGCGATTTTGTAGTCTTAACGACGCTCTTTTCTGATTGTTCCTTCCACAAGACAACGCGTTATGTCTCATGTGACGTCACGCTGATTGGACGTCGTCGCTTTGACACCTCTCAACGGGTTGATCGCTCACATCAACCACAAACTCATCAGCTTATAATCCACGTCTTATCCCATCGCAGACACCTATCTCACCTCCGCAGTTGAACACTCCCATTTCACCAACATGGGTGGTGCGCATCACTGCCCCTATTTGTTCGAACCCCAACTTACGCGATGCATTTCAGGCAGGAAGCGGGCTGCACCGGCAGACACCGCCGCCGAGAAGCGCGCAACTCGCAGCTCAAAGGTAGCCAAGACAGAAGGTACCAGGTCAGCTGGCAGAGCAGCCAGGGGCGCGGCGCGTCTCAAGGTGCCGTCCTTCATTACCTTTTCCACGTCTTCCCGCATTTGACCTCTGCGTGGTTGGGCTCCTTTTCCGTTATGTAGACTTCGATGGCACACTCTGCGTTTCAGTCTCGCGCCGTGCCTCTCTATGTGGATATCACCACAACCGCCCCCACTGAGGGCCAGGAGTCCGCTACGGCAGATCCCGGATTCCTTGCGAACACGACGCTCGCCCCGAGCACCTTTGCGACGGGGAGTTTTGGGTGGAAAGGACATAAACGCATGGTGGTCGAGTTGCCGAAAGTCGAGGGGGAGGAAGATGGGAAGAAGGTTCACGTTACGTTGACGTACGTGTTCTGCTCACATGCTGTGGGCATATTAACGAGGAGGCGCAGGATCAATGCGACTGTTATCGGCAGCAAGTATGTGAAAGAGGGGGAAGAGCATGAAGGGGGAATGGAAGAGGCCGGAGAGCATGCTACTGAAGAGGCATTAGGTGAAGCAGCTGGATCCCACCACGAGCAATCCCCGGAGGGTGAAGAAAAACAAAACATGGATAAACCGCCAACCGGTGAAGAACAGGCTGAAGAGAGCTCGTAAATATTCTGATCTGTTTTCTTTTTTCTTGGTTTGAGTGTACTTGTAACGTGTTATTGTTTCGTTCCAGACAAAGAAGTTGAAAGAGGTGCCATGCTTTCGAATCCTGCCAGCAGAGTCGGTGCAACCCTCCAACATATGTATGATTGATGATCGACGATCATTCTCAAGAAAAAACTGTTGGCGGATCTAATTACTTTCAGAGTAGTAGAAGTAGGGGAACACAGTTGCGTGATCCGTCAATTACCCTCTGGCGGGTCGATTAAGGCGAAAGGGTTACATGGTAGACAAGCACCCTCTGACTCGCCATGAATGAGGGGGAACGACTGATCACATTTTCAGGATCACAGTTGATCCTATTGAGACGAAGTCAAAATTTCGAGGTCCGTATTATTAGTAGCACGTGATGTGGGGGCAGGCTACTGTCAATTCCGTGAACTCGGAGAAATGCGCAAGGATCCCATCTAGAACCATCACAACGAGCGGCGGTATCAAATGACAATGATCAGAAGCATGTTAGTGATGAAAAAATTGATCCGATAACACGCACTCGCTGGCATGTGGGGCAAGGGTTGGAAGGAACTTCGGGATCTTACGGTCACACTGTGTTGGTGGCATCCGAGGCGAACATGAATTCCAGTGTGGGATAGCAAGAAGTCAATATTCCAATGGTAGATACCAATGCAGACAAAATGAAACGAACGGTAGCAGCGTGGACAGCAAGCAATAAGCACGTGTTACATCACTCTAACAGAGCTACTTGCACCTGAGAGTCCATTGACGATGGCAAGTACACATTGTCTCGCATGTGTTACCTTGGATTAAGCGAATGCCCCTTGTTTATTGAACCGCAATTTCCGCATCGGCACTGGCAGGCTCTTCTCACTCGTGCTGTTCGTTGTCCTCGTGAAGATCCTTGTTTACAAGCTCGATGAAGGTTAGGGTACGTACGCGGTGCCAAAGGGTTGCACAAGCAAGAAAAAGTCACGCTTGGAAGAGCAGATGAGTAACTTGGACTTCAGAGGTGGCTTGGTCCGAGTCATTGCCAGTGGCACCAGTGTTTTTGAGTCGCAATAATCTGATTTCTCCGTACAGAAGCCACGTATCCTACATGTTTCAGCGCTGCGCCATAGCTCCTGAAACTAGCAGGGCAGCGCTGGTTTAGCCAGGAACATACTAAAAGGCTTGGCTGATGGAAACCAAGTTTCAAGGCAGTATTAGCCAGACGAACTGAAATTCCGTGAATTGTACCTAGTACTGCATGTCCATTGCCCCGTTTAAATCTCGGTTTGTTTACAAACTTTGTCATTGATCCAGCAGTCCAAGCTCCAAGCCTATAATATGTAGGTTGATTGCCAGTGGTCGATCGAAGTAAATTTAATGTCCGCCTCACTCAGATTGAACTCCGATGGTGGTCATTTTCCTAGTACCCAATCCAGTAGAATCGTCATCCGAGAACATCCTCCTCCTCCTCTTCCTCCTCCTCCTCCTCCTCCTCCTCTTCATAATCATCCTACTTAGTTAAGTTTGGTAATTATCCTCATGACATCCTCACCTTGCTTCTCATCCTCTGCCATAATGTCCACCATTACGGAACCGCTACATCACCACTTACTAATAGCCAATCAGCTCTGTATTTGATGATCATGGATAACCCTACAATGTTCGGTTTGTGTGAATAAACATCAATACCTATCAAGCCTAAGAGGCCAATGCAATATTAACTTTATCGACAACCGTCCGAGTCGAAAATACTAGTCCTTGGGCTCGAAGAGTACCCTGCTAGTCTAAGGCAGCAGCAACCATCTCACAAGAAGCTCTTGGAAATTAAGTGTTTCCAAACCAGTGACAGGATCCCACCCATGGGTTGCATTGAACCCTTCTGTACCGCAACCAGGATTCGAGCCCTCGAGTATGTCATTGAAAGCACCAGCAAACTCGGAGGAGTAGATCTAGGGAATTGAGAAGGATTTGAGGACGTTGTTCGTCTCCCAATCACACAAGGCTCGAATCTCACTGTTGGATTGATGAAACCGATGGGCCCTTTGCCCACAGCAAGTCGAGCATCGTTGATCATCGTGAAGATAGCTCCAGTGACCGGAGAAGAGCACGAAGTTCCGTAGACCAGCCCGAATTCACCATTGGACTATAGAACCAACAGCATGTGAGCCCAAAAACTACGGGGCAAGTCTGTCACATACGGCAACGACGTACTTTGCTCCATTGGCTGAGATGTCAGGGAATCCTCGAGACTGAAATACACCGTCAGCACGCAAAGCTAGGAGTCCTTGATACACTTGAAAACCACACCATTCCGGTAGAGTTCCATATCGTTGAGGGGTAATCTGGACGATAATTTTTCAGGTAATAGTCCACAGCATCCTTCTGGTACTCTGGCATCGCGAAATAGTTGCTGAATCCGCCTCCAGAATATATCTTATCCATGCATGCCATCTCACGCTCGAATACAGTTGAATTTGGCTTCATCATCGTAGCACCAACAGATGTGACATAAGGGCAAGTCCCGGGGAAAGTGGGGTTGAAGATTTCCCCACTAGTACCTAGCAGCTCGTCAGGATGGATATGACATCAGGTGAAAACCCGCACCATCGACGGTAAGACAGAGACCATCCGATCCTGCCACACCATCATCTCCCGAGCTGTATAAAACCGTGACGCCCATGAGTCCGAGTTTCGCATACTCAGCGCACTGCCTCTCTGCGTAGAACAAAGGGAGTTCGGCCTCGCTATATCCGTACGATGTCGAAATCACATAGGTAGGTTTCACGGTGCCACAGTCCTCAGTACCTTTCTATTTATAAGACAAGGGTGTATGGCACGAAGAGAGATCGGCGCACCATTATAACCACCAGGTACGGTGTCAGGGTAGATTGCATCGCCGTCGGGATCGTCACCGCCATCAAAGGTACAATAACTGCCGTCAATGGCGTCGAGGAAGTTGTTGAACGATGCACCCTCTTCGACGTGTCTCATTAGGCGTCTAGGGAGGATAACCATATGTATCTCACCCCAAATATCACCAGTTTGGTAGAGCGTCACCATTTGGTTGCCAGTGACAAGCGACATGCTGTATTGCAAGTCCAGATTCGACTCCAAATTATAGCCAATACCTTGGTATGTAGTCTGTGGATAGCCTGAGAATACAGAGATACTTGGTTAGCATGTAAACTTCACATCGGCCCGGAGGGCAGTTCTTACCACCGTCAATCGATACCAAATATGGTTTCTTGCCAATAAGGTCAGTCGAATAATTCTGCGCGAACATTTGCAGATCACTCGGCAGATATGCATTTGGGGTATACTCCACTGTGCCCAGACCATGTCAGCATGAGTCGAGCAAGTTTTACGGAGCCGTTACTGACCAATGCCATAACTATTCTTATCAGCAGCAAGAGGTACATGGAAAAGATTGTAGAGTACCCGGAGACAGATCGGAGTGATATGTTCGTCACACTGCTCCAGCTCGCTAATGATTTCTCCATCGACCTTACCGCCCATCTTTGGACTGACGACACCGACACCTGGTTGACCGATTTCGTGAAGAGATATACCACTGGCAGATCGACGGGTCACCTTAACATCGAAGTGCACAGAAGGAGTAACGAAGTCGATGTGGGGCTGGACGTCCTTCGGAAGATAATATACCTCACAAGCTTGCAATCATCTTATCAGCTCATCCGAAATCGAGCAACATCTCGACTTACCCACGTGACTTTGCCCAGAGTTGTGTGTGTACAGATTATACTCGGTGTTCATCAATAGTTCCGCTTCCTCGACAGTTGCGTTCAGTTGGACCCATCCCTTGGTGCGACTCACGACAATCCGCTCTTCGCTGATACCGCTGACGATGAGCCAATTACGGACGACCTCGATTGTTTTGTCACTCGGTGCAAATGTGTGTGCAATTTGTCCGGCAGTCCAATGTTTCCCGTAGGTTGGAGATTTGGGATGAGAGACGTCGAGAAGGAGATTTCCGATGTCTTCAATGTTTCTCTGCTTCAATGCGAACTTTAAGGGAATGGTCGAGGTCGCATCGTAACGTTTAGTTAAGCTCCAGCCTAAGGGGAGGTGAGTGCGCCTTTCATGAACATAGTAGGGGCTCGATAAGGGATCTGCACTCGAAAGCAGGGCGAAGGAAAATGTCACAAGCAAGACAAGTGGTGAACAGCGCATCGCGAGACAGAAGACCAGACTGTGCGTATAGGCTGAGATGGTGTCTGCACACGCATTGTTTGTTATAAAGTAGAACGAGAAGGATCAACAACTTGAACAGCTGTTCAGAGGGAACACGCGGAGCGGTGTGAATTGTGATAATGGGTAATCGTTCTCTCTCACGAGGGCTTCTCGAAGGCCTAGGACTTGGTGGTGCTCTGAAAATAATCTCAGTCCTTACCAAGTTGTGATCCATACCCACCGGGAATTATTGTCGGTTTGTTCTATTCGGATATAGATGGGAGTTTCCTTCAACTGTTGCCATCACAATAATTTTTGAAACCCGAACATGGGATGTGTGAGACGGTAACACTGATATTCCCATTGAGACAATAGTAGTTAACCTGGTTTCAACTCATGAACTCGCTGGGTGCTCTGTTCTCAGAGAACTTCTGAAGAACGGTGAATCCACAGGGAGGCTTCAGGAAGTTCAGGAAGTTGTGAGGAGTACTGATGTTGCCATGACTTGAGACAACTCGGTGACTTCAAGCTCAGATATGAATGCTCAGGCTTGTGGTCGTACAATGACCGATAATGAAAGAAGCGGGGTTGCAATGGAATGATAAGCCTGTCAATGGTCTCCGGCTCGGAGTCGATATCTGGACCAGTGGCACGGTCTCGGGGGCCTTGTTGAACTACCACCACGATGGACATGCCTAGCGGAGACACTTAAATTTTTTATCGTCGCCGTTACAAGCCTACACAATGCAGAGCAAGAGGCTGGTTCCATAAATAATAAGAGTTTCACAATGATTTTATTACTTGCCAAACCGCATTCTGCTGATTCGCTGTCACAAAGATCATATTGCAATCCAGACTATGACCGAGGTTCTTATAACGTCCATGTCGAGGTTCGGCCCTGATAGAGCTTGCGGAGCGAAGTGCTGAGGTTTGATTAGCGTCCGTTAACGACACCAGTCGCCCGTCTCACCATCACCGGGGTACCATTTTGGGTGCATGCTGTTGAACGAGGAAATTTGAGAGTTGCATTCCTGATGTGGATAAAATAGGCACGGGGTGTTTGATGGTAATGTGACCATGAAGATGGATCATTACCTGTGATGATTTCAATACAGTCGGAATGTTGAGTACTTTCACAAGTGCTTTCAAGAAATCCTGGCGAAGCGCTCTTTTCTCCCGAACGAGCGAATACCACCGTTGTAACAACACGATGGGCTCGGGTTGCATACGATAACCTGCTCCGACTCTGATCAGTGTGGTCCAAATAACTCGGATCGCACCAACCTTGAACGTTATTGGGAGATGTCATTTTCTGCTTGTCGAACGACTGTCTCGCACTGTCAGTGAGGTGATCACCGAGGAGACTCATGTGCTTGCTGTACGGAATTGCATGCAATGCGTTTGCCCGGATGCTCGTCGTCGTGTTTGGGCTTGTCGCGAGCGCAACGATAATATGAAAAAACTTGGGCGTTTTTAATTACGATCAGCGACTCCTAAAACAAATTTGACACGTACTTGAAGTGGGTGTGCAAGCCCTTGATAGCAAAGGTCAAATATCGACAACGACAGCTTGTATCCGCAGATTTTGTGAAAGCATAGCTTCCAAGACAGTGGGGGAAATACAGTGTTGAACGATGGCGGAGCTGACACTGTCGAAAGAGGGGGTTCATGATAGTCACTTGAAGTGAGAATAATTATTTTTACCCAGAATCCGCGAACCCTTGTGTTTCCAACAAGTCGGTCATATCCACGATATCATCGCCCTTGCCATGCTCCGAGCCTATAATCGCGTCCATTAACATTACCAAAAATATACGGAGCAGCGACCATCCACCCTTGCGCTGCTCCGCATGCTCTGCTGCCTCAGAAACGAAAAAGTCTTGCATGATCCTTAGCAACTTTCCTCCACTTTCTTCGTCAGAGGGGGCAAAAATCATATCCATGACTCCAGCGGATTGCTCCAGCAACATCAACGTAGGTTGCATGCGGAATAAGAAGCATTGCAAGAGGCTCCATAAGATGAATCACTACGCCGCGCGCGCGCCCGTTAACCGAGAAGTTCAAGTAGAAAACACGAAGTCTGGGATTACATGATTCGTGGGAACGACGAAGTCAGTACTTAAAAAGGTTCGGTTCTGTGTGTCGTTTATGCCTTTCCTCCTTGCGAAAGGGCAAATTGCTGGAAGATGTGATCGCAAACTTTCAATATTATGCATATGATATGATATGATAAGCACGTTGCCTGCAGCGGATGCATTCCGCAATGCTTCTCTGTTCGACCTCATGCTGTTTTGTAAGGCGCGAGGGACCCGAATCAGTGGTCTCAGGCTATTCAGTCACAATTCTATTCCGACTTTCCGGGTCGTGATATGATTCAAGTTTCCTTTGCCCGCAGATCAGCATGGCCCATCCGACTATGGATTCTGAAGCGGCCTTCTCTGTTAAATTTTGAAGTAAATCGTATTCCCATCACACACCAGCACAGTCGGAGGCAACTGATAAATACCTACATGGTAGTAAATTAAATATCGTCCGTCCCGCTACGATGACTGCTGTAAAGTGTCGCCTGCACGGCGGTGAGGTTGGTATGTAGCTTGCAATTGGTCTCACACCGAACCTCTGACATGTTTGTTACCTCATTTAAATCCGCAGGCAGGGGCGTCAACTTCGAGCTTGTTTCATCCCGAGCCTCAAGGTAACCTGGCTTTAGGATGAGCTACGGCGCAGCCCACCCGTACCCATACCCCCGTGACCTGTCACGGGTTACCCGTGCAAATCTCTAGCTGCGCCTGTTTCACTATTCAGGTTCCTTGATCTCCTTTTTCGTTAGCATTCGAGGGTTGTGATCGGATGAGAGTCGTCAACGTCAACCGGAGGTTTTTGCCGATTGGCAACAGTATGCAACTCGAAGGCCAGGAGACTCGGTGCTGAGCGTTGAGCGCTGCCAGTGAGTAACCCCCATTTAACTCCTGTTTCCATACGACAAGTATTCCTCTAGCTGCGGCGCAGTTGTTCGTCTGCCAGTGGTAGAGAAGCTGAAACATTTGGAGGGGACGGTCTGATCCCCCAGGTATAAAAGGACACGGAAAGGGAGCTTGGACGGCAGGTCAATCACTTACAACACAACTCTCATACTAGTCAAACATCCACTCACTCTTCTTCTATCCATCTCCATAATGTTCACTCGCGTCTTTGTTCTTCTTCCCTTTGTTCTCCTCGTCTCTGCTGCTGCCATGCAATGCCCCACTGGGCATCATGCCACGTGCTGCAGCAAGACACTGCAGGTAAGTTCACAATACGACTCCAAGTGAAGTGCAGTAACTGACGGTTGCCTGTTTGCTCACGTAGAACACCGACAGTGGCGTGAAGCAGGCTTTCCAGCAGATCGGGCGTGATGACCTCGTTCCTGGCATTCAGAACGATCAGACCGATACCCTCGTCGGCATTGACTGCTATGACATCGATAGCAGAATTCCTGTATGCACCGAGACAGCTCTCTGCTGCACAGAGGACTTAACTGGTGAAGTGTGTATCGCTTCTTTTGGATATTTCCCACTGAGAGAATGATCGCTGAACTCGACTCTCCTAGGATGGTAACCCGATGAGCATCCACTGCTCTAAAGTTTCGAGCGGCAGTGATGACCAGAAGGATGGCCAGAAGGATGATCAAAAGGCTGACCAGAAGGATAATGAGAAAGGTTCTCCAGCCAGCCCTATTTAGTGAACGCTTGGATAGTTGGGTGTGGTGGAGCACTGATGTACCCATGCTCGCAGTTGATCACGCCTGACCAATCGCAAACAACCCCAGATGCCAATGTCGCATACGATACCCCCACAGGTATGATGCATCAGTCGTTGAGAGGATATAAGCCTGCCATGATACATCCATCCGAATCTTAGGTTACGGATGATATATCAGTGTAAATCTGGTCGCGAAAAAGTCACGCATGTACGATCGTGAGCAATGTATCAGAGAGTCCTGACTTGTGGGTACACCATTGCGAATGATACATCAATGAAATTGTAATGGCGTGGCCGAAGGTTGATCAGCGGTGGTGTATCAAGATGGCAGGACAATCGCAGGTGATGTATCATGTTGGTCCGACAGGGGTGTGCAAGTGGGGATGATATATCAGGCATATACAGAAGGACCAGCGCGGGCGATGTATCTGGTTGGATTTGTGTGCTAGTAAGATAGTATATCACCAGTGGTAGGCGATGTATCAGGACGGATTTGCGTGTGCTAGTAGGGATGCATTGGTATTGGCGGGTTTGGACAGATACGTAGCAATGTATTGACCACATGAGTATGCAGACAATATATTGTTCTGTATTCTAGCCGGAGGAATATTGTGAGTATTTTGAGCCTGAATTGCAGTATCGACTGTGTGAGTAGATTCGTAACACATGATTATATATTGTAGCAGAGTTATATATGACACCGGCGAATCTACAGGCTCACCGAACGTCTGTCGTGACTTCGCAGCTTTCCCACATGGCACCATATTCCCCACACCGGACAATGCAGCCCAGGCAGCGTGTGCAGCTCATATAATCTCTAACAGACATACATATGACCACATATTGATTTTTCAATTTTTGTGATGTCATCGTGCCGTCATGGTCACCGTCCTTGCATGTGGAACGACATTGCTGTCGTTGTCGTTCAAGTGGCGCGATCGCGGTTGTCGTTATTATCGGGTTGGGCACGCTGTGGCGACACGTTAATGGTAAGGGCTTGGGAGGGGTGAGGACACAGTGGGACCAGCGGGTTTTCGGACTCGGAGTTCTCTCGGCGGCTGTTCTTGCGTAAGAGTAATTCGGTTCAATTAGTTCTCCCACCGTGCGACTCGCAACTTGGCTTACTACGTGGAGCAAGTCAGAGAGAGACTTGTGTATGTGAGTGGACAGTTCCACTGAGTGTGCAGTTTGTGAAGGACCACTAACCCAATAACCTATGTCCTATGACAAAGGCGGCCATGCCTCATATATTCGAAGATACCAAACGGCTTTCTTCCCTCACGCTGGAAAAGGGCGAGCTGCCGTTGGCAGTCGTAGCTCCGAGTGTCAAGCGTCATCGTGGATCGTCCCCATTCATCACAGTGATCAAATACTCAATCCCAATCATCTATCTTGTATATTCGTTGTCTCGCAACTCTGTGTTCACCTTTCCGCGCTCACTGAGTTTGAGCGTGGAACACTCTCAGTCGACGTTACCCTTTAGCGCGAACTACGATGATCCCGCGTCCGAGTTCAAAGATGACGTTTTCCCCTTGCGGCCACACGACACTTGGGATATATCCACTGACTTCCCTTACCCCAACACCCTCTCGTATGACGTTGAAGAAGGCACCTGGCTTCGCCTCGACGTCCACCCAACTTCTGGCGACATTGTGTTCGATATGGCTGGAGACATTTACTGTCTCCCGGCGTCTTCTTACTCAGAAGCAAACTTGTCAAATGGGATAAAGACCAAGGCCATCCCGGTACTCACAGGGGTGCCACACGACGCGGACCCCAGATTCTCTCCGGAGGGCGGTCGTCTAGCCTTCAGGAGTGATGCAGGGCTCGGAGTTGACAACATCTGGGTCATCCCGTGGGCCGCTGGTGGTTGTTCTGAAATGGATGTCAGATCATCCTCCTCCATGACCGCGGAGGCAATTGCCCAAAGGGATCATGATGCTAGTTTGTTGGCAGAAGGTGTTAGAGAGACCGAGGAACGGAGATTAAGGCGAATTTCGCAGGAGGGTAGACTGGCAGGTTTGTATTTCGATAACCATAACATGAAGGAACTAAAGCTTCTTATGATGTATAGCTTTGCGCGTCACCAATGAGACCTATAATTGGGTATCTGACGCGCGTTGGCACCCTTCGGGTACCCGGATTGTTGCCACGAAATGGTACTTCTCCCAACGCTCCCTGGGTGCGGGCGAAGGGTGGGAATACGAAGCTCCAACTCTGCATGACTTCAAGCAGCGCCGAGTGGATGTAAACTCGGGCAGGCGTCTCGTTTCCAAAGCGCTGCCGCTAGGATGGACCAAGGTTGATTATGTCGAACAGCAGATCGGCCACGAACAGTTTTCTTGGTTGGGAAATGATACGCTGATATACTCAGGAAACGTTAAGGATGTCGGAGGTTTTTTTGAATACTCAAAAGGTATTATTTATACCTCTATTCATCGTCATCTTTTTATTAATGTTTCTTGCGGAAGACGTTCACAAGGGTATTTATTCAATCTTCAGACGGAACTTGACGCTCGGGGAAGAAGAAGTCCTTGTTGATGCTTTCCCCGGCGGCGCCAGTATGCCCACGTTGTCTCGTGATGGTCGTACCCTAGCTTTCGTTCGTCGTGTTCGCGACAAAGAAGCACTTGTGCTCAAGTATGTGTTATTTGCGCATAGGTTTCAGCCTCTGTCTCATTCCTGCCGCAGGGATTTGCATACGGGCACACTCCGCAATATTTGGCACGGGCTGACCTACGATCTCTCTACGATCTATGCGCCAATGGGTACTTATCCCTCCTTTGCGTTTGATCCTTCCGACGAGGCTATTCTTGTCTGGGCCGCGGGTCAGATTTACCACGTTCCACTTTTCTCCAACGCAGAAGGAGAACGTGTCTTGGGCGGGACACCTCAGCCTGTCGGTTTCCACGCGCATATTGAGATCAAGCTTGCGGAGACTCTGAAGGCAACTACAGACGTCAGAGAGCTCGAGAGGGGTGAACAACGTCTTCATGCGTTCACCCAGCTTGCCCTCGACGAGACTGGGACGCGGGCAGTGTTCCAAGCTGCCGGTGTTACATACGTTCAGACGTTGGGATCAACATCCTCAGCACAGCACGTACCTGTTGCGCACACGGGAGCAGCATATTACTCGCCCTCCTTCGTTGGCGGGAATAGCGAACTGATAATCCACGCACGATGGTCGAATACATATTTCTCTTCCTTCGAGATCGCCGATCTGGCTACTGGCAACGTGTACGACTTGACGGGCATTCCAATGGGGCGATACTTCAGCCCCGTAATCTCGGGTGGACAGGGAGCGGTCCGCACACTTGCTTTCGTCAAAACAAGTGGGGACCGTCTCACGGGCGATGTTGTCGCTACCGCCCAACCTGGTCTTTGGATTGGAGAGGTTACTCTACCCACAGGAACCAAGTCATCCCACTCACTCGCGGTGACGAATTTACGGAAGATACGCACTACCATCAACCCCAATGAGGGCGCATTGAAGCTTAACTTCATCTCTGCCGACAAACTCGTTGTCCACCAATCTGATCGAGTTTTCGCTGTAGATCTCTCTCTCGGTGCTGATGAATTGGGACGTTACAAGGAGGAGACCCTCGCGAACGGTCATTCAACGGATGAGTTGGTTTTCTCGAACACTACTCATGGCGCTGCCTTTGTGAACTTCCAGCAAGTATACTATGCCCCAGAAGTAACCTCCTCGATGGACCTATTCAGTAAACCAGGCAAGGCACCAGAGGGGTTGGCCAGGCTCAGCTTGGATGGTGGACATGATCTAGTTGTGAGCGGTGACGGACAAGTCTTTGGGTGGTTCCTTGGTAAGATTTATGATCCAATGCTTTTGCAATGACTGAATCTGTCATGACTAGGACCTTATCTGCATACATTACCCGTTTCTCGACTCGCGCAGTGCTCACGGTCCATTAAAGCGGATACCCAGACATTTGGATTTGACTGTGTGACTGGTCTGCTGGACGTCACTGAGGTGGACGTACGATACGAATCCGAGGTTACGAGGCTCCATCGTGAAGCTCTCGCAATCTCCGGCGTAGATACTGTTGCATTCGTGAACGCTACAATCCTCACTATGGAGCATGGAAACGTTCACCAGGATGTGATCAGCGGTGGGACGGTTGTCCTCCGAGATGGCCGTATCGATGCAGTCGGGAAGGACGGAGATATATCTGTTCCAGCTGAAGCTCTGATCATCCAGACCGACGGTGGTGAGTGGCATGGGACACGAGCCTGATGATTGAGCTTACGCGCCGCATTCACCAGGCTACATCGTCCCTGGATTCATTGATGCTCATGCTCATTGGGATGGGACGTCCGTGAAATATCCCGCCACTTCTTGGGAAATGGAAACCTTCCTTGCATACGGGGTCACGACGATGCACAAGTACGTTGATCAACCAAAGTCCTTCGCGGCGCTCCCTAAGCACTTTTTTTTCCAGCCCAAGTTTGCATAACTCACTTGGCTTCGTTGAACGCGCCCGCGTCGAGAGCGGACTCATGGTTGGCCCTAGAATTTTCCACACAGGTCAAATTATCTATGGCGCATCCGATTATTCCTACCATCTTGATATTGCGACGACCCAGGAAGCAAAGGAAGCTCTTACGCGTATCAAAACCGAGGGTGGACCAGCCAGTTGGTCCTATAAGAACTATAATCTGCCAGCGAGGGCGTCTAGGCAACGCTTGTTGCTGCAAGCGCGCAAGATGAACATGGCCTGTGTACCCGAGGGTGTGAGTAGCCACTCTATGAATGTGAAAATTCGACTAACGAGTTGACTTGCCAGGGTATGAATTTCGACTGGGACCAAACGTACATTGTAGACGGTAAGTGTATGCTTGATCTCTTTCAATTATGGTTCTGAACTCCCTACCCAGGGATGACGACCGTCGAGCATAACATCCCTGTATCGGTGCTCTACGATGATATCCTTACTCTCTATTCGCTGAGTGGAACTGGATCGACACCGACGCACATCGTTGACTATGGAGGACCGATGGGAGAGCAGTTGCTCTGGGCGAACGAGGATATCCCCAACGATCCAAAGTATGTGTTGATGTAGCGTTGTCGCATGAACTTATCTGGATCTGTGCAGACTCCGACGCTTTACGAGGCACGACATCCTGGAAGGCTTGTCCGAGTCTACGAGCCGGCCGGCAAACTGTGCGTCGGCATCATGAGTTTGTTCTACAAACCCAATGCTAACTCTTGTTGATAGCAATCGCGCTATTTAACGTCTCTTCGTCGGTCGCCAAGATGGTTCATCGTGGGCTGTCTGCTCACATTGGAGCCCATGGAGAGCCGCCTCTCGGGCTCATGTATCATCAGGAAATGGCGTTTGCCAAAGCTGGAGGGCTGAATAATTACGAGGTCAGCTTCACTTTCTCCATACACGTCTGCGAGTTTCACTGTCTTATTTAGGTTATTCGTGCTGCGACTTCCGACGCGGCGAGGACTTTTGGTCTCGACGAGTCGCTCGGTACGGTATCCGTTGGTAAACTTGCGGACTTGGTTGTGTTCCCGAGCGCCTTTGATTTGATTGACGATGACATCCGTAAGACGAGGGAGATCAGGTTTGTCGTGCGGGGCGGAAAGATATGGGAGGCCAAGACTATGACGGAAGTCTACCCAGTGAAGGGAAGGCAACAGGTCCTGCCACCCTTCAATGCTGAGTAGTTTGCTCGAGATTGTACTTGTCGTACTAGAAATTCATACAATAAGTAACCGCGATGATCGCGATCAAGGTCTACATGTCAAACTCGAAGTCGGAGTCGGAGTCATCCTTTCTTGGTGGTCCACGGACGTTCTTTAGCGTTTGTGCGTTCGTCCTGGTCGCTGCAGACCGCATGCGCGAAGATGGATCATCGTCCTCTTCATCGGAACTGTCTCTCCGCCCCTGTCCTCTTCCTCCGTGCTGCGATGGATTAGAGGGATCAATGGCTCCACACAATGTTAGGATCGCCTCAAGTTCTGCCGGATTGGGTTATCAGTGGCAAATGCACAAGAACAGCTGGATCACCTTCAAGCCGTCTTTCACGGTCTGCGCCCCAGGCTATGAGCTGATTTCTGATCTCTCCTTTCCGATAAACGATCAGCATTGGTATGCGGCTATCGGGTAGATCTTCTATACACTTGTCGCCGACGATGGACACGAACTTGGTTCGGGGATATCGCCCAGCCAGATCTCGTAGATGATTAAACGTGCGATCGCTCCGGGGAATGCTGTGATCCAGTCGGGCCTTGGGCTAGCACGCGGAAGGGGAATCACTCACCCGTCCTTGTACAGAAAGCATACCACCCCTGTACCATTTTCGGCCTCATCCTCCTCCTCGCTGATCTTACTTGCTTCCGTCACCTCCCTGGTGTAATCCTCTCTGCTGATCGGATACACCCGACCGAAGCGGGCACGCTTTACCGCCTTGCGTTCCTCGGTCAGCCGTTGATGGTGGAAAGCTTCGACTGTTCGTAGAAGATCCTCGTCTGTGACGTCCTCCCCTAACTCGCGCAGCTCGTCCGCAGTCAGATCTGCAAGAGGATCGTCGAGCGTCGGGGACGGAGGTGGCGATGGAGTGTGTAGGCGAGGAGGAAGGATACCATGCTTTCGGAGTGCGTCGTTGCTGTGCAAATGAGACGGGTGACAGGGAGAAGGGGCGATTAGAGCTTACAATTCAGTGTCTTCGTTTGGGTTGACTGCCATGTGGAAGGTATTGAATTCTGATTTAGGAAGGTTGTATTCAGTTTCGCCGACTGCGACGCGGACTTGAATGCATCTCCGAGCGGTTGGTAATTTCTACTCCTTTACTAGCCCTGAGATGTACTACTGATTACATCTTGACCTGATCGCATCCCAGCACTCCCCCACTCCCCGCTCAGTGCTTCATGACAGTGACGTCCATTGGAACGACGACCACGACGACCCCTCACGGTCATGCCGTCACTGTCAATGAAACAATACTCCCTCGCAAGTACCAGGAAGAAATATTCCGGCGAGCGCAGGAACACAACATCATCGCCGCCCTCGACACAGGCAGCGGAAAAACCATGATAAGCATCCTCCTCATCAAATGGGTCGTCTTGCAGCCAAGCGCTATCGGCAAAGTCGTCGTATTTCTAGTCCCCAAAGTCGCCCTCGTTGAACAACAGGCAGAATTCATTTCCTCTCAGACCCCACTGCGGGTCAGAAAGTTTCACGGAAGCTTGGATTTGGAGCTCTCCGATAGGGCAAATTGGAAGAGCTCGTTTGAGAAGGCGGACGTGGTCGTCATGACGGGTGAGATCAGTTGCTGGCCATCAAGGCGTTTCTTCTCAACGACCTATGTAGCTCAGATATTCCTCAATATCCTCACGCATTCGCATTGGAGCATCAATAAAGTACACCCCCTTCCTAATTCGTATTGACGTTCTACTGACTCTCTATCCAGGTCTCATTGATCATCTTCGATGAGTGTCATCACACGCGCAAGAACCATGCCTACAACGGCATAATGCGCGAGTACTTTCAAGTCCATCACGCCGAACGCCCAAAGGTATTTGGCATGACGGCGTCGCCCATCTGGAACCCCAAGGATGCGGAAGGGTCTTTGGCGACCTTGGAACGAAACCTAGATGCCACTGTCATCGCTGTGCGCGAACACGTCTCGGAACTGCTTGAAAATTCTCCGCGGCCCGTAGAAGTGCGTGTCATGATGATATAGTTGTAACTCCTGTTCACCTGCCTTCTGCAGATTATTAAGGAATACTTTCCTCCCCCAGATAACTATCTTTATCTAAACCCAAATCTTTGGGAAACCCTGTCACTCTTCCAGTCCGACATTGTCGATATAGCATGGGACAAATTACATATGAAGTACCATGTCACTCGGAACAGCCTTGGTCCTTATTCCGCAGATCTTTTTATATATCACGAGGTTCGTACGCGAGTCAATCAACTTCTTCTAGAATTCGATACACACGATGATCACATCGCCAATCTCTTCGATATCCAAGAAGACGGTATGGACATCGATGATCCACCTTCGTGTCGGAACATTGCAACAATCCCGCCTGCCATTGAACAGATCGACTCCATTCTTTCTGATTTCAAGCCTTTTTTTGAAGACTATTCCGCCTCTCCACCAGCCGTGCCCATCCCCGTCCCGCTTGCTTGGTGTACTCCCAAGGTAAAAGCACTCACTGAGGTCCTCCTCGCATACCACACCCCAACATTCCACGGCATTGTCTTTGTGGAGCAACGTCAGGTTGCTGCTTGCCTTGCCAAAGTGCTTTCCAAAATCCCCGAACTGAGAGGTCGCATCCGGTGTGCCGAGCTTGTTGGGCACGGCGGCGGCCATGGCACACGGAGCAAGGGAGGCCCCAATGGAAACATAGCATTGGGGGTGAACGTGAAGGGCATGGGATTGGCAAGGCAGCAAGATACAGTTAGGTCGTTCCGGAAGTCATATGAAGAAGGCGGTCTGAATCTGCGTATGTATTTTTTTTCTTTATTACCTTCGTGTCATATCGTTAATTCTCTTTGTCCAGTGGTTGCTACCTCTGTTGCTGAAGAGGGCTTGGATTTTCCGGTGTGTCTGTCTTCATATGTTGCCTGTGATAAATCTCTAATACTGAACCGTAGGCCTGTGATCTTGTCATACGCTTTGATCCGCTCCATCACATGGTTGGATACGTCCAATCTAGGGGACGGGCACGGACCAAGACATCCACCTTCGTCATTATGGCTCAAGCCGGCCATATGTCACATCTCGATCGCTACAGGACTTTTCAAGAGATCGAACCTGAACTCAAGAGAGTCTATCAAGCTCGAGAGAATCCCACCCGTCCTGCCTCACCAGAATCGTCGTCAGACTCCGAAGAGGGCGAGCTGGAAGAAGAAGATCCTGAAGATGTCGCGGCGCGGGAACGATACATCGTGCCATCTACTGGAGCAGTGCTCACCTACGGCTCTGCCATCGGGTTAATTAACTATCTGTGTTCCTTGATTCCACATGACGTCTACACTTCTCCCCCCATGCCCAAGTACAGCGGCGATTATGCTGCTATCCTGGAACTCCCATCGAGCCTCCCTCTCCCAGTTGACCATCTCATATATCGAGGGCCTCCAAGGAACTCGAAACGTGAAGCAAAACGGGCAGTTGCGTTCTTAGCTGTTAAAGCTCTCCACAAACTCGACGTCTTTGACGACTACCTCCTTCCCTCCACGGGCTCCAAGGGAAAAAGTGAATATGATGCAGATGGTCGCAAGCTTCTTGATGTCTCTGGTATCCCGGATATCATGAGTGTTCTTATACAAGACCCATGGACACTAGGTCCAAGATTGCGAATGCATGTCATTTCAATCGATGGAGAAGACTCTGCCGGACTCATCACAGGTACTGAACTACCGCCACTCGAACTTTGGAGCGAAGGCTGCGCCGTTACGATGCGCTGCACGGATGAGCTTGTATTTCCTCCTGAGGAGGAGTGCGAAACCCTCCGCATGCTTGAAGAATTCACCAAGATGGGCATCTGGTTCTGTGTCTCCGGACGTCCAATTACGCTTCCTATCACATGCTTCCTCGTCCCTCTCACGGAACACAACTGTATCGATTTCGAGGCGGTGCAGCGTGTTGTTCAGGAACCATACGGCACGTATGACTGGGAAGGCATTTCCGAGAACGACTCGGGTACAAGAATGGTTATGAACTGTAATCTCTATGGCCGTGCGCAGATTCTTCACAACATAAGACACGATCTTACCGCACTATCTGTACCACCCCCGGGCTCGCGCGAGGCTCCGTGTGCGACGTACCACGAATATTTCATGCAAAAGTGGACTAGGAAAAGCCGCGAAGCTTTCGTTCCGACTGATTGTCCGCTTATTGAGATCCACAGTCTTCCTCGTGTTCCCTCCGGTCTGTATCGTCCTGCGTCCAGACACCAAGCTGTCGACAAATACAAACGTCACACGGCACCGGTTGGGTCAATCGTTCCGCAGGGGGCGTGTAGGCTCATTCACTTTTCCCGGCCGGTCTACCGGTCTTTTCTATTCCTACCTCGGATTTGTAGGCGCGCAACGGATCTCTATCGGGCGAGGGAGGAACGTGTACAGCTCGGATTACCCCCGATCAGCGATGACCTTCTTATCGAAGGATCTACTCTCCCCACCACCAACGCTGCATGGAACAACCAACGTCTGGAGACTTTGGGCGACTCTGTGCTCAAGCTCACGTGCACAGTGCACATTATGAACAAGTTCCCCCACCGGCATGAAGGACAACTTTCTCAACTCCGTCAGAGCAGCATATCGAATCGCACTCTGTTGGCGCGTGCCAAAGCTATTGACCTCGAGAGGTTTCTCACATGCGAGGCTCTGAGCCTGCATGTATGGAGGTATACAATACCCGAGGACTCGGATATAGTAGATTGCCTGACGCAAGCAAAACATACGGTGCGCAGAGACTTCCCCCGTCGAAGTTTGCAGGACTGCATGGAGGCAACTCTCGGAGCGGCATTCTTAACTGGAGGGATTGAAATGGCATTGCGGGCTGGTGACGCGTTGGGGATGTCGATGGGCGGGCCTCTCCCATGGTCACTCCGCTATTCTCGACCCCCAGAGCCCTCCCTCATACCGCCGATTTTTGCAGATCTGCAAGCTTCAATGGGGTACGAATTCCATCGTGGCGAGTTACTCGTCGAGGCGATCACACATCCATCGTTTACAACGTCGGCAGGATCGTCGTATCAGCGTTTGGAATTCCTTGGTGATGGTGAGGTCGACCCCCGCGGCAGCCCTTCCGAATGTTCACTTTAAATTTAGCTGTGATCGATCTGGTTGTAATGTACCATCTTTTCCGAAGATACCCAGATGCCACGTCTGGTCAACTCTCCGCCGCTCGTTCCCGTGCCGTCTGTGGACCTACTCTCGCGTCCATCGCTGTAAACCGTCTTGGGTTACACAAACACCTGCTTATAAACAACGTGGAGCTTAACACTGCAATTACGCGGCACGTCCCCCTCCTGGAGGCCCTCTCGCCTGAAGATGCCATTCTTAAAGGATGGAAATATGACCCTCCAAAAGCACTGAGTGACGTGCTGGAGAGTCTTGTCGGTGCAGTCCTTGTGGATAGTGCCTACAACTTCGAGAAGACTGCTTCAGTCGTGGAAGTGGTGATGAATGAAGTGTTGGAGGTGCTGACAACCACTCTTCCGAGAGATCCCGTGTCGGAATTAATGGTCTGGGCTGCTATGGGAGGTTGCAAGAGGATTGCATTTCAGCAAGTATTCCGTGGCTATGCATTAATACGAGCTGACAATTTCTCCGTGCAGAAAAAGCCAGAGTAATCCAGAACTCCGACGAAACGATAGCGTTTCAGTCATTGTTCACGAACTGGTTGTCACAGGACCCATCACAGCGAGCAATCTTTCATTGTCAAAAGGTCTCGCCGCTGAACGGGCACGCGCTATCTTGAGTGATCCCAATCACGAAATGAACCTAGCCCGGTTATGTGACTGTCGAAAAGCAACGCAGGAACAGATGGACATCTGTACCGAACCTAATATTGACCAAGCAAGCCAAAGAATCACTGATGAGACAGAGGAAGGTTTTGCATCTATCGCGAAGCAAAAACTAGATGAGGACTATGTCCCTCCCACCGACGCCGCTACTGCAGAAGTGGGGGACTCGGAGGAACTCGATGATGAGACAGTCACGACCAAAGTCTGAGACGGGTAGGTGTGTTACCCAAGATCCTTGGGATGAACTGCTGGCGATCCTTTGCTCCATCGCGAATGATTGTTAGCGGTTGTTTCCATGTTTCTTGCACCTCTTTCTTCTCATTCTTACTCTGTATTCCTAGCGATTCATGCTATCCGGATTTGCACCGTAGACGCTGAGGCTTCCCCATGTAATATGTCATGTAAGCTGAACAGCGTCGACTAGGATAGTTTTATAATTTCTGTGCATACTACTACCCTTGCAACTTGATTGCAATAGAGCAGGGGGGGCAGCATCATGCCACAGATTGCCGCGGAGCTCCGTCAAAGTTCGACTGTCAACAGGACCAAACAACATTACCACTTGAGCTACCAACTCCGGCGCACTACATCGGTTCCAGTCGCTCTCGTTACAAGTAAACTTCTGATACTCGCTTCCTAGTGTCATACATGACCATGGGAGATGAATATCCTTCGTTATTCCGTATGCGGCGCATATTTCAAGTGCATTCGTCGATGCTAACAAAATAATCTAGGTTCGGAAGAGATGAGCTTGGTGCAGCTCTACATACCAACCGAAGTAGGCCACGACACAGTTGCTGAGCTTGGAGAACTCGGAAACGTTCAATTCAAGGATGTTTGTGTTCTGATACTGCTCTTTCGATTTCCGCTAATAAGCACTTCCGCAGTTGAACCCAACTGTCAATCCTTTCCAGCGCTCTTTCGTCGGTGAAATCAGGAGATTCGAGGACATGGCTCGTCGTGTTCGTTTTTTCGCTTCCCAGATAGAGAAGGAGAAGGACTTGATTTCAATTCGTCCTTTTTACGATTCGGCTCCTCTTGTTACTGTGGGACCAAGTGCGGCCCACAATATCGACGAGCTTGATGTCACCTTGGCAGAACACGAGACCAGGCTTTTGCAGATGAACGGGAGCTACAAGCTACTTTGCGAACGCACGAAAGAGCTCGTTGAGGCGCGCTATGTCTTAAGGGAGACAGCGGGTTTCTTTGACAAGGTAAGTTACCTGGATGATTATCTATATTTTTATTTACTCGATGTCAAGGCCGAAACGCAACACACTGATATCCGGACATCCTTTGACGATAGTTCCGCTCCTCTTCTCCAGCATGACGAGCGCGAAAACCAGTATTCGTCAACAGTCCAGTTCGATTTGGAGTATGTCCGGTTTCTCTGTGTCTATTTCTTTGCTTGAATCCTGCTCCAGGTTCGTTGCGGGAACTATTGATAGAGCTCGTATCCCAACATTCGAGCGTGTGCTCTGGCGTGTGTTGCGGGGCAACCTTTATATGAACCACACGGACATCGCGGAACCGTTTGTTGACCCCGTGACCGGGTCCGAGACGCGTAAGAACGTGTTCATTATTTTTGCGCATGGTGATGCGTTGCTCGCAAAGATTCGCAAGGTTGCCGAGTCAATGGGTGCTACTTTGTATCCCATCGACCCTAATGCGGACAAGCGTTTTGACTCGCTTCGCGAGGTTACCGCTCGTCTAGAAGACCTTCAGACTATTGTTTACAACACCGAAGTTACCAGGCGCACCGAGCTTTTGACAATCGCGGAGAATCTCGCACGATGGCAGGACGTTGTCCGGAAAGAAAAGGTGATCTATGAGACTATGAACCTCTTCAACTATGATGTGCGGAGGAAGACATTGGTCGCTGAAGGATGGTGCCCTACGAGAGATATCGGCGGGATACAGGCTGCTCTTGGACACGCTACGGCACGTCGTTTTCACAGCATCGTGTAGCAGGCTGTTTAATTCGCTCTCTAGGAGGCCTCTGGGACTGGAGTTGTGCCGATCTTGCACGAGCTCCACACCAACAAGACGCCGCCCACATTCAATAGGACAAACAAATTTACGGAAGGGTTCCAGAGTATCATGGACAGCTACGGAATCGCGACTTATCAGGAAGTCAACCCCGGGTTGTTTGCCATCATCACCTTCCCTTTCCTGTTCGCAGTGATGTTTGGTGACATAGGACATGGTCTAATCATCTTATTCGCCGCTCTCTACATGATCATGAATGAGAGGAAATGGGCAAAAGGTGGCCTCGGAGAGGTAGGTTCTAGATTTGCATAGGGTCCCTGACTGACTTCGTCGCTTTAGATCGCAGGGCAATTCTTCTTGTAAGTCACACGGGTGTATCATGGAGTGTGCTAACATGCATGCAGTGGGCGATACATCATTCTTTTGATGGGGTTATTCTCGATCTATACCGGCCTCATGTATAATGACATATTCTCCAAGTCCCTTCACATCTGGCACTCTGGATGGGAATTTCCAGAAGGCAATGGAACGACTATGCGCGGTGTCACGAATGGACATATTTATCCCTTCGGGTTGGATCCAGCATGGCACGGTGCAGATAACGGTCTCGTGTTCACGAACTCATACAAGATGAAGATGGCGATTGTTCTTGGGGTGATTCATGTATGCGCCTAGCCGGTGTCACAGCGTACAGCCTTGACTGATGCACATTTTAGATGACATTTGCCTTGTGCCTACAGGTCCCCAATCACATCAGGTTCAAGCGTCCATTGGACATTTACGCCAATTTCATTCCTCAGATGATCTTTCTCCAGTCGATCTTTGGTTACCTGGTGGTCTGCATCCTTTACAAATGGTCGATCGACTGGTCAAAGGCATCGAGCGAACCCCCGTCGTTGTTAAACATGCTGATAGCGATGTTTTTGTCGCCCGGATCGGTCGATCCAAATAGTCAGCTATATCCCGGACAAGGATTTGTGCAAGTTGTGCTGCTTCTGCTAGCTGTCGTTTGTGTTCCTTGGATGCTATGTATGAAACCGTACTTCCTCTGGAAGGAGATGAAGCAAATTCAGGGTCAAGGGTATGTGGGGCTCGGCCATCACGATGGTCCTCGCGAGAGCTCAGACGAGGTTCTGGAAATTGAGGAAGAGGGTAATGGACGGGTGATTGTTGAGGAAATGGAAGAACACGTGAGTAAGGCATTGTTATTTACTGCGTCGTTGATAGGTCTTGTCAGGAACACCACGACTTTGGGGAGGTTGTCATCCATCAGATTATCCACACTATTGAGTTCTGTTTGGGTTGCATCTCACATACGGCCTCGTACCTCCGGTTGTGGGCACTCTCCTTGGCGCACGCTCAGCTATCCGAGGTTTTGTGGAGCATGACGTTAGAGGGTGTTCTGGGAATGAAGGGGATCGTGGGCTTCATCGTGATCAGCTTTACGGTTGTGATGTGGTTCATCCTGACAGTTGGTATTTTGTGTCTCATGGAGGTGCGTATCTCGATGAACGTATGTTAAACGTCTGACTTACCTGATTCAGGGGTTGTCGGCGTTTTTGCATGCTCTTCGGCTCCACTGGGTCGAGGCCAACAGCAAGCATTATGAGGGAGGGGGATATGTAAGTTTCGTTATCAGCAACGTGTGACGCTCGTGCTGATTATCCACGGCCAGGCTTTTACGCCGTTGAGCTTTGCTAAGCTAGATGAGAAGGAATAGTTGCACATCATGTCGTTATCACATTGCACCAGTGTAGCGGGCATCAGACATTTTTACTTCATGTTGAAGGCTGTTCGGTCCGCACCGCTCGCATGCACGGGTTTCGCATTTTCAAAGTCCGAACACCTTCCCCATATATTTACCGGCTATTCGACTGATCTTTTTTCTCCATTCCCCGCTCATTCTCTCTTTCTCATAGAGGTTTGTTCCCCACCGAGATCGCTGTCGTTCGTCCCCCTGACCTCCTCCGAGGCATTATAGACCATAGAGCGTAATAGAGCTTTGCTTGTTCTGCATTTTTTTGCATTTCGCACATAGAAGAAAATTTTACGTCTATACTTTCACTCAGGTATGTGTGCGCGCGCGCAAGTATGCTCTCTTCCATATCTCACCTCTCTTAGACTTAAAAAATGCCTGCTGTTACCGCAACCGCTGCTGCTATTCCTTCTCCCGCCTCGCTCAAGGGCGTCGTCGACGTCCAGGTCGACATTGCTACCCTCTTTGTCTCTGACAAAGCTTCTCGTGAGGTTGCTGCAAAGACGCTTGCGTCTTCCGTCCAAAATGATGGACCTGCTGCGCTCAAAGCTGTTGGTTTCACTGAGGCTGTTCTCATGGCGCTTTCTGACAAAAAATCCCCGGCTGCTCGGGAGGGCGCTGCCGGTGCTATTGTTACCCTTGCCAAAGCAGGTGCAACAAAGGCCCTTGAACCCACTTTTGTTGAATCGGGCCTCTATGCCGCCCTTATCGAGGGCTTCGCTGACAAGATGCCCGCCGCCCGCAATGCTGCAGTGGAAGCCGTCCGGGAGTTCGCTGCCACGATGAACCCATGGGCTGCTGCTCTTCTTCTCCCCGAACTCCTTAATCAGATCAAGACGGCCGGGAAATGGCAAGTCAAGACTGGCGCTCTCGTTGTTCTGAACCAGCTAGTTGTCAGCGCTCCTGTTCAGGTCGCTCGCCTCATGCCCGATGTTGTACCCGTTCTCTCCGAGGCCATCTGGGATACTAAGGCTGACGTGAAGAAAGCCGCTCGCGATTCCCTCGAAAAGTCTTGTGCTTTGGTTTCCAACAAGGATATCGAACGTTTTATACCCGCTCTCATCAAGGCTCTGATTAATCCAGTCGAGGAGGTCCCTAATACCATCCAACTCCTCTCATCCACTACATTCGTTTCTGAAGTAGATTCTCCTACGCTTTCCCTCATGGTTCCTCTTTTGTCCCGTGGTCTTAATGAGAAGCTCACCGCCACGAAACGCAAGGTCGCGGTGTAAGTAAATCACAGTCTATCTGATCGCATCAACGTTGATAACGGTTACTTAGCATCGTGGACAATATGTCCAAACTGGTCGACTCACCGATCACCGTTCGCCCCTTCCTGCCTAAGCTCCTTCCGGGTCTCATCAAAGTCGAGACTTCGATCGGTGATCCTGAGGCACGTGGCGTCGTCGGTAAGGCGATTGCGACACTTCGCCAAGTCGGCGAGGTCCCTGAGGGTGATGGAACCAATCTTCCCCCTCTGAAGGTCGCCGAGCCCTCGCAGTTGATTTCGTCTCTTTCTGTCGTCTACAGAAAGTTTGGTGCGAGTGCTCCCGAGCTTACGGATGCTACAGTTGTCTATGTGTCGCGCCTCGCCGCGAACTTGGTAAATGCCAAGAACTTCGATGTTTCGGAGTGGGGATCTCTTGCCCCCTACCTGTCCTTCGTCGCCCCCTCCCCTGATCCGGCCTCTGTAACAGGAGAATGGGTTGTTCGTTCAGCTTCTTCAGGCGATGACGATGACGATGTTCCTGAAGATGAGGAAGAAGGCGAAGACTTGTGTAACTGCCAGTTCTCCCTTGCTTACGGTGCTAAGATCCTTCTTAACACTGCCACCCTTCGTCTTAAACGTGGCCACCGTTACGGTCTCTGTGGAAAGAACGGTACTGGCAAGTCCACCTTGATGCGGGCTATCACCAACGGTCAGGTGGAAGGTTTCCCTTCCCCCGACGAGGTCCGTACCTTCTACGTCGAACATGATATCGACGGCAGTGAGGCCGATACTTCTGTCCTGCAATTCATTCTGTCCGACAAACGCGTCCTTGCACCCGAAGCGGAGATTATCGAAACTCTCGCCTCCGTCGGTTTCAGCGACGAGCGTCAGAAGCATGCAATCGGCAGCTTATCTGGAGGTTGGAAAATGAAGCTTGCTCTTGCCCGCGCGATGCTGTTCAAGGCCGACATTCTTCTTCTCGATGAGCCTACTAACCACTTGGATGTGGTAAACGTCGCGTGGCTTGAGAAGTATCTCATCTCATTGAAGCACTGCACATCCAGTGCGTATTATCCACAGCTCAAGTGATATGTTTACTCATTCTGTTCCTAGTTATTGTGTCTCACGACTCTGGGTTCCTTAACAACGCCATCACCGATGTTCTTCACCTCAATCGGTTCAAGGTTCGGAGGTACCGTGGCAACCTTGAGGCATTTGTGAAGCAAGTACCCGAGGCCAAGTCGTACTACACCCTCGAGGCTGCTGAGGACTATAAGTTCAAGTTGCCCGATCCTCCTCTCCTCGACGGTGTCAAGACCAAGGAGAAGAGTTTACTTAAGATGCGGAAGGTTGGCTTCCAGTATCCCTCGCAACCCATCCAACAATTGTACGACATCAGTCTCCAAGTCTCCCTCTCTTCCCGTGTTGCTATCCTTGGTCCTAATGGTTCCGGAAAGTCGACGTTGGTCAAACTTCTCACTGGTGAGATGGAACCCAACAAAGGCGGTGAAATCTGGAAACACCCTAACTTGGTCATTGGTTACGTCGCCCAACACGCATTCCACCACATCGACCATCACCTCGACAAGACGCCCCTCGAGTATATGCTGTGGCGTTACCAGACTGGCGAGGACTTGGAAGAGATGGGTAAGGCCTCTCGTCAAATCACCGAGGCTGAGGCACAGAAGATGAAGGATGGCGCTCTTTACATTCATGAGGGGCAAAAGCGACTAATCGACGAGATCACTTCCCGCAAAAAATTGAAGCAATCATACGAGTACGAAGTTTCTTTCAAAGGTCTCAGCTCATCCGAGAACCTCTGGGTCCCTCGTGACGAGCTCATCAAGCGTGGCTTCGAGAAGGTTGGTTGTGTCCAACCTGTTGTTTGACGTGATCCTGAAGTGTTGTTTTACAGAAAGTCTTGGAGGTCGACACGCGCGAGGCTCAACGTCTCGGTCTGCTTCGTCCTCTCGTCCGTCGTGAGATTGAGAAGCACTTTGCTGACTTCGGTCTGGAGGCTGAGTTCGTGTCTCACAACACCATGCGCGGGTTGTCTGGTGGGCAGAAGGTGAAAATCGTGCTGGGTGCCGCAACGTGGCGCCGTCCTCACGTTATATGCTTGGATGAGCCCACTAGTATGTTCATTCATCCTGGAGTAAAACTGTGCCCACCTAACATTGTATGCAGACTACCTTGACCGCGAGTCATTGGCCGCCCTGATTGAAGCTTTGAAGGTCTTCGAGGGCGGTGTTCTCGTTATTACTCACAACAGAGACTTCTCCGAGTCCATTTGCTCCGAGTAAATGCTGCTCTCCACTACTAGGCGTGACATCATCTAACGGGTATTCTCTAGGGTTTGGGCCATGCGTGATGGTCACCTCGAGGCATCTGGCCACAATTGGGTTGAGGGACAAGGATCAGGTCCTCGGATTGACAAGAAGGAGGGAGAAGAGGAAGACCAATACGATGCTATGGGTAACAAGATCGACACAAAGAAGACGAAGAAGCTCACCTCTTCCGAGCTTCGTAAGGTTAGGCTCGATTTGAACTTTACTTTTGCGTTCACGTTCACTGACTGCGATGTATCTTTGCAGTTGAAGAAGGACCGCATGGCACGCAAAAAGAGGGGTGAGGACGTCGATGATGACGAACTCTGAGTGGTATTTATACCCCCTGTATCACTTTGTACTGTCTGCCTGTTGTTCTTTTGTCCGCTGTCTTCTGTAGCCTGTCACGATTATCGTATACTACTAGAATTTATTATGATCTTCCACGATGCTTTAGTTTGTATGCGGTGTAACTGCGGGTTGGAGGGTTTGTGTTGTGTTTACATTGACAAACACAGTGTCACAGCCCAAATATTAACCGACCTACGCCGCAGGGCACAGTAACTTTCGAATACCCTCGCTCACGACCACAACATGCCCTTCCTTCATGACCATGAATATCTGTATCCTAGAGACGCGCGTACACAACTTACGCCCAATGCTACCCAGAAAGTCACTCTCATTGTTGCTGGATGTTATATAATTGCGATAGCTATACTATGGTGAGGATCTGACTCACTCTCATCCTGCTACGGAGTTACTGACAATTGGGTTGGAGGCATGTACCCATACTGAGCTGGATAAGTTAGTCTCTCTTCGTCCTCAGAACGTGGCCGCTCTAGCTAACTCGTCGGTTTAGTTTATCCCTTCAAGTATGTCCAGCCCTTTCGACCTGACGCTGCAATAGACTGACCTATTCTAACGATTGCTCACGGTCGGTTTCCACGAGGTGAGTGTGCACGCCATAAGGTCGTCTAAAGGCACATTCATTTCCGCAGATGAGCCATGCAATTGCTGGCGTGCTAACCTGCGCGACCATTCACTCCGTGGAACTGGACCGTCAGTAACGGGTTATATATATGGACCAACGAGCACTCATTTAGTATACAGCCGACGAAGGGGGTGAAACCCGTATGTCTGGTGGCATACCCTGGATTACTCTGCCCGCGGGATATCTCGGTTCTTCACTGATCGGCGCCTGTTTGATCGCATGCGGATTCGATACCAACGCAAGCAAAATCGCATGTCTCGCTCTCGCTGGATTCTTCCTAATCACTCTGTGGTGGGCTCGAAGGAATTGGCTGTACGTTTTCATCGGTGTCCCGTTTCGTCCGTATCACGCACATATTCCTCTAGGACATGGGCGCTCATCCTTGGGATGAGTGGCTTAATCGTTTTATTTTGGTTTGTCGCAGGGGGTGTAGCCCTCCGCTATTTTGTAAGCATGTTTCTGCTCGTTCATGCCAAATCTTATCTTGCCTTCTAGGTTTTGTTCATTGGTGTAATGTCAGACCTCTACGTTCTTTGGGACGTGATTGGTGAGCGCGAAGATTGATGTGGTGCCCCGTTAGATGCTGACAGCCAGTAGACGACACCATTGCGCGCAAAGTGAACAATTCAGATGCCTCCGCATTCGCTCGGATTTGTGGATGTTTCCCGTCCCAAGGTTCGTTTCTGCTTACTCCTCGCGATTGGTATGGTTTGTGATCGTCCAATAGTTTGGGGTGTCATCTGGCTTTTGATAGCTTTTGCCTTCTTCGCTGCAGGAGTCATCGTAGGGCTTGTCGCCTTCAAGGTATCTGCATTTGTTTCCTATTCTAAAGATGGCGTTGCTCATCGAAATCGTAGGAATCAGCCGCCGAGCAGCAAGAACAATCACAACATTTCCTCCCTGTTCCAGGATCTAGCGCTGCATTACCAGGAGCCACAGTGCCGACTTCGCTGCTCGTCATTGTTACGAGCTTGCTCTGGAAACTCCTCGTCTGACCGACGAGCATTGCGGATGTATTTCTGCTCCACTAAGTTGTTGTCATCGACATTTGTGTACAATCTGTGTGATGTATTATTTAGATATCTACATACCCTTCCTTCCTGTATCCAAAAATACTTAGAACAAGTCTGAAGTGATGAGTTGTTGAATTGTTGACATGTTAGCACCGCCACCACATAGTGTGTCTATTTTTACTCGAGTTCGTCTTGTTTTGCCTTATACCCAGATCACTGGACGAACTTCCAGCAATCTTTCTATGATGATCACCGCCGATTTTGATGAATACCAGTATTTTAATCCTCGACCCTTGACCTGGCGGATCTCCACATTGTAACCCCAAGTCAGAAAAGGATCCATGGTGTATTATATTTCGTGCCACATCACTCTCCTACTCCTTTCTACGATCGTCTTTGCAGATTATCACATAGACAATGCAAATGGGTCTGTCATCTACTCTATGCCACCCAGTCAGTCAGGCAAGTCTTGGCGGACATTCGCGGCGGGTAACCAGTCGCTCGGAGTAGGGGTCAGCAACTCCACTGGAAACCACTCTATCTTATTTAATGCCTCGAAATGCTTCAATAAAAATTAGTACGTGCCTCTTCCTTCGTTCCGACCGTGTTTTTTCTGACTTATTTGCCAGTGCTCGTGAGCTGTCGCCCTGCATGTTGGATGCGTGATGTGATACTGACTCGCTTCTCTGTCATCCAGAAGGGGTATGCGGCACAAGCGCTAACTGTTTCATCCAGATACCTTTCACAGGTGTGCAGCTTGGTTCATAACCAAGTTGCTACTCTCACCATACATTCCAGGGTCCGGCATCACAATATACGTGTTTAATGCCGGTACGTCAGGCATGAATGCCAGTTTTTCGGCAAACGGTGGGGCAGCTGTTTTCGCCACAATTGCAGCTCCAACTGCAGCGGAGAACTATCAGGCGTCGAACGTTTCCCTGTATGATGTCCAGGGCCTCCCGAGTGGAAGTCATACAATCAAAATGACCCTAATGGATTGGGAAGGAGCAGCCACTGACATGAAATTCGACTATGCATATGTGAGCGAAGCCCTCGTGATGGAGGCAGTACCGGCCGCGATGTCGACGGCACAGACATCCAGTCAAATGCCTACTCAGACGCTCGTACGAACCGCATCAACTCCGAACAGGTCGTATCTCTCCTCTCCGTCACCGATCACTGACTCATGGATTCATTTTAGAATTGGCGTGGGAGGAATTGTTGGCATTACGTTGGGGGTTGCGGCCGTGCTTGGAGGCATCGTGATCGGCATTCTTTGTTATCGCAAGTGCAGACCATCGCATCAAGGGTGCTCAAGCTCTGCTTCCCAATCTACCTTCCAAATCGAACCGTTCACGTTACAGTACAGCAGCAGCAGCACATCGTCTTCTTGGCCACATACACAGCATAGCGGCTCATCTCTCTCCCTACAATCGGGTGACAATACGGGCGTTCCTCCGCTGATGCGTTCCGCTATCTTGCGCGACGCGCACGGAGTGTTCTCTTCTGCACCGATCCAGAGACAGTCCATCAGGCCTGGAGAGATCACCTCCGTCTCGCAACCGGTTTGCCACCAACCGTCCGACAGCGCAGAGAGCCTATCCGTTTACTCGAGCATGTCTCATGTTGTGGACGAGGAGCCGCTGGCCTTTTGGGATCCTGCGATTGCATCACGATACAATCTCACTCCGGCACAGGTCGAGATCGTTCGTGGGCTGCTGGCGGACAGGGTGCCCGACGATGCGATTGCGCGCGTCATCGAGGCGTTCGGGTCATCGAGGTTTTCTACAAACGAAGCGAACACTGGACAGGTTACCCGTGTCTCTGAATACGCTTGGAGCCTAGAGTCGCCTCCGAGCTACCAGACGCAGGACCGGTGCTAGGCAATGGATTGGCATGGATTCGTATGAACATTGGACTATTCAGAGACTCTGGTAATAGTTGTTGGTTTAGTGTGATACCTTGTTCTGTGGACTATGGTTAAGTCAATGTTTAGACGTGCACTTGAAAGGAGAGAGGCAGTGAGTTGAGAGGAAGGAAGCTGATGGCGGGGGGTTGGCCGGAAATACCTCGCCGACGCATCCGGGATCGGGTGTTCTGGACCCCAGAGGAGTACAGTAGACTTTCTCATCATACATAAAAAATCTCATAACGTATAGTAGTATAATTAAGCTGCGAGCTGGAATGGAAAAAGGAGATGCCTGCAATGCTCGCTATGCCACGGTGCGTTCATTGGGTTCTTGGCCTGATGCGGTTTGACTTACTCCCAGCACCTCCCAAATGAGTACTTACATCAAGTGCCAATTAACGAAAGGCCGATGACAGGAAGTAGCTCACTAATAGCTCAACGCTACATCCATTGTACAGTATGACAAGCAACAGGCAAAATTCCAATGATTCCCCTGCTTTGGAAAAAAAAATTAGCGAATGATAGTGGGAATATTACAAGCCCGTTATCTCCGGCGACGACCATAATCTCTCTCCTCCTCCGAGTCCCTTCGTCTCCTATCCGGTGTAACGGACCGATTTCTACGGCCGTCCCTGTACCGGCTGTCCTGTTCGTATCTCTCACGACTATCATCTCTCTCGCGTCGCGAGTACTCTCTGCGACGGTCACGGCTGTGGTCAGGGCTCCGGTCCCTCTCACGACGCGGGGGAGTGGGTGTTCTGCGATCGCGTCGCCTTGAATCAACAGAGGGCTCTGAGTCAGACGGCTCCGAATCGGAATCGGAATCTGATGAAGATGTGTCCGAGTCACTATCCGAATCGGAATCTGACGACGAGGACTCTTGTTCGAGCATCGCGCGACGTTGCTCCATGATCAGACGAGGCGCATTCTGATATGGTTCATCAGCAAAAGATTGAGCGCCACGGCAACCTATGACTCACCTTGAGGTATTCTCTCATGTCTTCCGTCAGTACACCCAAACCGACGGCAGTGAAATAGTTGATCGAAAATCGCGTGTCCTTTGGATTGTTCGTAGGGAACATATCCCTGCATGCAGCTTTGACTTCCTCATCCTTGAACCGCTCTGCAAGATTCTTCAGGCCCATGCTTTCCATCATCTCCTGCATCATGATCTTGATGAAAATACGGGCACTGGAGGTCGTTTCTTCCTCGTTCATTTTGATATTCGAAAGCACAGTCCAGGAAATGGCGTCGGTGGCAAGCATGTGCCCAAAGAAACGAGAAATGTTTCGCAGTCGGTTCGTTTCATATCTGTGGATCGTGTGGTAGTAACTGCCGAATGCATGTTCTAGGCATTCCATCCAAACACGGTTAAGTTTACTGAAACGTTCGCCAATAAGACCGTAAAAATTGGAGTAGGACCGTTCTTGGGAACAACACTCGATAATCATGTTGATGAGCTCAATCTGGAGGATGCGTCGATCATGTAGTTCACCAAACGCTGTGATCAATCATATATGACAGACGTACCTCTTCGCCTTCCCCGAGTTGCACCTTGAGCAGTTTGTGCACGGCTTCTTCGTAGTTGAGGGCATTCATAATCGTAAGGTATATCGTTCGCCGCAGATTGACCAAGTTAGTTCCTGTACGATCTTCGATGTCTTCTTTTTCCTCAACGCCTATGCGGTCTCGTGAGCAACGGGGGACTGTTTGAAATAAAGGATACTCACCTTCTTCCTCGTCTTCTTCCTCGCTCGCCTCGGATTCAGACTCCTCATCTGAATCTTCCCCGAGAATCTCGGCTTTGATCGCTTTGTATTTTTCCTCGTTCTCCAAATGGTTGGGATCGAATTTGAAGATGTCTGCATCCACGAGTCAGTCTGAGTGGTGGTCGACGAATGTCAGCTTACTCAATCCCTCTTGGACTTGTAGATTGTCCTCCAATTGGATCTGGTGGGTGATCTGCTCGTCTTCTTCCACAAGGTCCAAGCCTTCGGGTAAAATGGGGTTGTCTTTGTATTTGTCTTTGCGCACTTGCATTAGGACCTCGATCATGTATTGCACACGATGACTGATGGATCCTTCGTTGAGAACGGCGCGGAAGCGTTCAAAGACGGTCGAGTTTGCTTTGGGAGAGTTTTCGGCGAGGAATGCACCGACTTCACGAGTAAATCCAACGGCAATTTCGATGGAGTCATCAGTTGGGCGTTCAAGCAGCAGGACAAGTATCTGAAGTGCGATGATCTCATGTGCGACGGCTTGGTTGACAAGGTGTGCAATGAAGGTGGTGGTCGAATTGCAGACAATCTGACGGCGTCCTCAATGATGGACCGGGGGAGGAGTAGAAGCACGACATACCTTATCATTTCGTTTGAAAGCCCTCCTGAACTGACTAATGAGTCGAGTGAGAAGGAGTTCCCCCACCTGAGGGAGTTTTGTGTTGATAATGGAGACGAGCGCAGCAAAGACCGGCGTAAAGGGTAAACTAGCCGCCTGTGCTTTCATGACGCTGCGAGAAAACAGTCCGCGGCCACGAATAAGGTTTTCGGAGAACAACTCTGGCACGACCTGCTTGATGTTGGCGATGTTGACACGGTTGACGATACCAGTGATGGACTTGCGAAGCGCATCCCAAGAGATGCGCTGGTACTCGGCACTCGACTTGTCCGACGCAGCGGCAGCTTGGAGAGCGCGAAGGCGTGCAGGAGGGACGTACACCCCCCCAGAGCGAGAACCGACAAGCTTGGCGAACTCGGCCTGCTTCTCCGCCAAATCCTGTGCACTTTCTTGTTCCTTTGGTTTCGCAGCCTTTTCGAGTTCGGCCGCGGCCACGCGGGCTGCGAGTTCTTTTTCGCGCAATGCTCGTCGAACCGGGTCGACGTCCTTCACTTTGGGGAGGTCTAAATGAACTCGGGGTTGGGGCGAACGTGATCTTCTCCGAGTGGGCGGAGGTGGCCCGTCTGACCTGTCTTGAGAGAGCGAACGAGACCTGCGAAACATTTCAGAATGAATGAGATGGAACGACAAGACGCGTACTAACCTTTTCTTCGTGGCCATCCTGGTGGACTCCATTGCGTAGTAGTAGTAATGATGGTTAGTCGTGGGAAAACGTATACTTGGCTGAAAAGTACTGCAATGCTTACTACTTACTCCTCACGAAAGTCGAGATGGAAAAGCTACACGCACTCGCATCTGTCGTACGGGTAAGTATATTCTCTCAAGGCTTACCTCTCTGATCATAAAACTAACTGTCCCGAACAGCTCAGCGACCGCGTCGTACGCATCCTCGGCCAGGTAGGTAACAACACCCCTATAAAACCATAATCACCCCGTTTGACACGCTCGAGCGATAAGAACCCGGGGAAATTCACATTGCAGGGTAAGCCCACCGCTTGACCTACCCCTTGGACTACGTTATCAGACATTCGCGTTTTTAGGTACAAACACTTATCTCGTCGGAGAGACCGCCCCCTATACGCTCATCGACACCGGCGATGGGAGACCGGCCTACATCCCCCTCCTCGAGTGCGCTCTCGAACACGGAATCACACCAGATGGAAAGACGTCCCAAAGACAGTACATCTCAGACATCATCATCTCACACTGGCATCCCGACCACGTCGGTGGCCTCTTCTCCGTCCTCACCCTCCTCAAGAACCTCTGGGACTCGCGAAACACACCCCTTCCCTTCCAGCCTCCGCGCATACACAAGTTCCTGCATACGAAACCCCTAGATGACAGGTTCCAGCGTGCGATTCAGCACATCGAACCCGGCATGTACACGCCCAGTCCCAGCGGAGCGCTCTTCCATGACCTGCACGACGGCCAATCGTTTCCCATCTCCCGCTCTGACTCTTCCTCCGACTCGGATGCCAACTTCCGCGTCGTCCACGCTCCCGGACATACGGAGGACTCCATTGCACTCTTCTTTCCATCCGAACAGGTACTTTACTCAGCTGACAGTATCCTCGGGCAAGGAACGGCGGTGTTCGAAGATCTCGGAACGTATCTGTCAACCCTTCGCTCTCTGCTATCGCACATCGACGAAAGCACCGTCATCTATCCCGCTCATGGTCCAGTCGTCTACGATGGTCAGAAGGTCATAAAGGATTACATTCAGCATCGGATGGAGAGGGAAGGTCAGATCGTGCAAGCACTACAACAGTCAGGGACCTGCTCCACTTGGGAAATCGTATCCAAGATTTACGCAGCATACCCCCGTGACCTCTGGGAGCCTGCTGCCAGAAGTGTTACCCAACACCTCCATAAGCTGGTAGTCGAAGGCAAGGTCGAGAAGCTTGTTGGCGAGGAGAAAGACGCTCAGTGGAAGTTTCGGACCAGTCTTTAGCTGAACCTGGGAAAGACTGGTTTATGGTTTTCGTGAGATAGGTCCAGCATAAGATATTATACATCCGTAGCGTATGAGATAACAGATCCACATTCCATTCTATAATGCATCAAAGTTGATGTGGTGTGATGCTCTTCTCCTCTCCAACTCGTCTTCGCGCTAGTGTCACGAACGTCAGTGATATTCACCGGTGACGACCAAGCATGAGCTTACCTTCTCGTTGAGATGCAGTATAAACACAATGACGGCCAATACCACGGTGGCCACCACGACCGTCAGTGTCACCCAAGGAATCCACTGCCCAGGTCGCAAAAACAGCTCCCGTTTCCACGATCCTTCGCTCAAACCAGGTGGTGGGTGAATGACGAGACGAGAGTTTGGGATAACGCCCTCCATGTTGATGAAGTGGTCTTGGATGTGTTTCGTGGATCCCACAAAGAGATTCTCTATATAGTTGTTCGTCCGTCCAAGGCCAAAGAACGAGTATGGGGTGAGCAACGAGTGGTAAGAAGTCTGCGGGAGCTGGCCGACTGTTGGAGGATACGTCAACACCGACGAATACGTAGATCAGTCATTCCAATCCCCTTACCTTGAGCAGCTGACCGTTGGCCAGAGGTGTCAAGGACAGTATACTTGTACGACGCTCCAGAATAGCTCACTCCGAATGGCTGTCTGGCGTTGAGAGTCAAACTCGATGTCGGATAAGCGAAACTCACCAGATAAGTCGAGCCGTTCGGCGTAGTGCACAAACCATTGTTACATGCCCCATTCAAGACTATTCCGACCCATCAGCGCATACACAACACAATAAGTAACGTACCCACCAATCGCTTTCAAGAAGAACGCATCGTAGTAGAAATTGTTCTGGATGAACGTAGCAGTGCCATGGCTCTGCGCACCCGTTCTCTGAACCACGATATCCAGCGTTCCCTGTTTGATGTCAGTAGGTCACGTCCCCTTTGCAGATTCGAGATACAAAAATAACGCACGTCTTCATCCATATCCATAAATGTCACACCCCGTGCATCGTACACGGCTTCTAGACTCTCCGTGCCTGTCTGGAGGAGTCTGAATCCACGTCGTCCCCGTCCATTTGCATCACACCCTGGCAGGCCTTTTGTACAGGGTTCCGAAATCATAAGCTTTGGTGTGTGCCTGTCCGCTGTTGCTGCGATGACCAACAAGTCGGGGAAGCCGTCCAAGTTCGTATCCCCAAGGCGAACGGGAAGAGGGAGAGCTGGCGAGTAAGTAGTATCGAGTACTAGGAGAGAACTCGAACGGGAGTGGACTAGTGAAGTGAAGGGGATCTGAACGAAATCCTAAAAAAGTTGATTATGAGGCCAAGTCCGAATGAAACAGATATCCCCCTGCTCACTTCATTATTCACATCCGTACTGAGGTCGAAACTAAAGTTTGAATCAGCGAGGCAAAGGTTCTGAGGTGGTCGGCATAGTTGGTTTCCTTGCCCGTCCGTGTTCGGGGACCCGCCGGAGGTGCAAACAGGTATTTGCTTGTTATAGGCAATGTTGATCAAGCAGCCAGAACCGACCCCAGTTGTCGACGATACCGACGAGCAGGTCGGGAATATCATATCGATGGTTCCGTCACGATCTGCAACGCATACATTGGTGCATAGTCCGCATCTATGCCACTTGACTCACTGATATCAGCGAAAGAAATGGCTTGCACCCCAGACGGAAGCGGTTGTTGTTGCGCAAGAGAAAATCCAGCGTCCTTGTTATTCACCCATATTTGAAAGGACTTTTTGCCTGACCCCTCGTCGCAGACGAGAAAGATGTCTGTAAGAGCGAGACATTAAACGTGACCCCGTTTCCACAGAACAGAGACTCACCAGCAAGACAATCCCCGTTCAAGTCAATGATCGCATTGCTGTGCGGTGAAGCCAACTTGCATTGAGAACCATGCAAAGGAGGATCGACGCTGAAAACGAGTCAGCAAGACGTTCCACGACGAGAAAAAGGTCGTACAGTTCGAACAGTGTTGGTTCGCTTTCTGACTCATTCCACATATTTCTCCATGCCTTCAGGCCCGCAGAACCCAGGCTGGGAGGGGTCATGCCAAGCAAATCGATCTTCATGTCACCATCCAGATCGACAGGTATAGGCTGTGAGAACGCAGAGGAAGGCGACGATATCGGGGTCGACTCTAACAAACAAGTCCGAGGCTCAAGCACAATCCGAGAGCGTGAACGAGCATGCATACCAAAAGTTCCATCGTGATTACCCTTGTAGAGTGCCATGTTGAGAGTGGTCGCAGAGTTTGCGCTCATGACCAGGATGTCGAGTTTCCCGTCGAGCGTGAAATCTCCCGTGATGACGTTGTAGATGGGCGTTGTGTGTCGCATTTGAGAACGTTTTTCGAAAACGAATTCATCTGAGCAGAGTAAGGAATGAGAATAGGCGTCGACGAAACAACCGGCGTACTGTGGTTCCAGATGTATACGGACAGAAGTTGCTGAGCCGAGTCGAGTGCTAGCACGTCTAGGCTTCGTTCCTGTCAAGTCCAGCGGTGAGGCAGGCGAGCGGTCGTTTGCTCACAATTGATCTCCGTTGAAATCCCCGAACGCGACCATGCGGTCACCGTCATCCAAACCCATGGAACCAGCCTCCATGAGAGCATTCTTCGTGAATCGTTTCGGAGAAAAGGGCCATATTGAGAAGACAGGGCTGACGAGAAGTAAGATGGGTAGAAGAACACGAGGGAACTGCACGGCCGTGGCTGGGCGGGTGAAGAAGAAACACCCTAACATGTCGGTGAAGGTCGTCAACTATGTAGAGCGTGGGACGGGGCAGACTATCAGTGCCGAATACTCATTACTCGCATAACGCAGTCAAGAGTATGTCATACGACGGACGACTTGGGATTCAAACACGAACAAACTACACAAAGTTGTTCTCACCAGCCCAAGTAAGACATGAAATGTATCTAAATCATTTGAGAGGATCAAAGTCGCCCCAGTCGTCCTTTGATACTGGTTTGCTAGGCGCTACAACGCGAGTAGGCTGCATGGGCGTCAACATGGACGACATCGCCAGGGGAGAAGAATACATCGGAGGTGACGACAGAGTCGGATGTGAAGGCGTGATCGTCGCAGAAGGAGTATAACTCGGTACATTATAGCTAGTAGGAGATGCAAATGTGTCGGATGAGGGTGTTGAGAGATCAGAGAGCGATATGTTATAGTTGGGCTTTTGAGCTGCAGCAACAGGGGCCGCAGAAAAGGACGAGAGAGTTGGTTGTGATGGTGGGCTCGAGGCGCGGTGGATCTGAGTCGGCTGTGGATGTGTCGTGAAGGATGACCTGTCGAACGACGACAAGGGTAGTGGTCTGGTCCCGAATCGTGAGGGTCGTGAAGCGGATGTATCAGTCCCAAGTCGCGGCGAGGAGGGTAACGACTGGGACTGGGGGGCCGGTGCGAGTGGAGCAGGGGGTGGATTGATGGGCATCACAGGCGATGCAACCGATGGGCTAGATGTCTGCAGAATCATTAGAACTGGGTTCCGACCTCAGAACGATCTGCTAACCTCAGGGGTATCATTGAATATGCTGCCCCAGACATCGTCTTCCCAGCCTTTTGAGTTATCGATGACCGTATCAGGTTTTATGCTCGAATTGCTTCGCCCTACAAGCGTCTCGAAGTTTACACCCGAGTCAAAGTTTGGCAATGCCACACCATTTGCAGGTGTAGATCGGTCTTCTATGCGCTGCGAGTCCCGTAAGAACTGGTTGTGTTCTTTCTCAACCCTTTCTCCGAGTTTGCGGATGACCGTCATAAACCGCTGAAATTGATGGACATTCAGTACTGAGTAAGCGTTAGCATCAGCTAGGTTCTCTCGACTTGCAGACTGGCTCACATGGCCCCATTGACATAGACCAGAGTTGTGGGAGAACGAGGGTTGCCACTGCTTCTCTATCAACCTTGGATCCCATAACTTCTTGCACAGAGAGGGTAGCCATCTGATAGAGGTCGATGCATCCTATCATGTTGGGTAGCGGTGGGGACGTACCATTACAGCCGGCTCCTTGGTGCGGATCTTTGACAAGAGAGGACATAGTTTCTGTGTCAGATTCGTCTAAAATGTTTTCAATATATAGCCCATGCTACAGGAAGAGTATGCTAACCTGATCAAGAGTTTTTACCATACTCGTGAAGGTGACTAACGTGGCGACCTTCACTGAGAGTAACTTTGTCTTGGTAAAGACCAACTATGAAGGCTTGAACACATTCCATGATGATGGGCCTAAACCGAGACATACCGCTACACGTGGAAATAGCACGCTGGATACTTCTGCATAATCAATGGTTTCACATAGGTTAGGAACCACGCCCAAAGCCCGTTCCTGAACCTGTGCAAGAGATCAGACACATGTGACGTGAACTGCACTATCAGATATACTCACTGAAGAGTGCTCCGACTCCAAAGCATTATACAAAAGAGGCAATACCTCTTCACCAGATGTCAGTGAGGAAAGATCCAGAGTCTAGCACGCACGTTCTCGGAAGACTCCTTTTTCAGTTTTGCTCTGCAACATATCGAGATTATCTAGCAGTGTAAGCATGTTTTGCGGTGGGTCTTTGATAGTGAACAAGGGCTTGAGACTGGGCAGGACAAGCTGGGCAAATTCGGTAGCTGATAGAATGTTCGAGATCACAAAGACGTTGGGCAGAATATACGGAAGAAGATGCGTGTCTTTCATCTGTAATTCCACATTATGTCAGCACACATAGGCGGAATGATAACCGAGCATATAGAACCTCTTCTAGGAGGGACGGTAATATCTTCCGTGTTCTCAAGCCTTCTGAGAATTTACCCAGAACACTGGTCAGGCCTTTCATAAATGATATCTTCTCTTCTCGGGTCTTTGTCGTAAAGTTTGATCGATCCAAGAAGTTCAGCGTAGATATGGGGAGCGAAGAAAAAAAGGGGTGAGATGGAAGAGTGGATGGTGTTGGCCTGCTTTGGGACCCTCGCGTAATAAGTGACCGTAAGAGATCTGGTACACTAATGAGCTGTGTCAAACGGAGAAACGGGGGAAATACCTTGCAAGTCTGGGTCCAAGTTCCCTATATCCGGAACTGGTCGACCCGCATTATCGCGCAAACCGCCAAGACTTCCGTGATTCTGGAAAGGCGGATTACATTTGCAATGAACAGCATATATCACAGCACCCAGAGAGTACATATCAGATGCCGTGACGAGCATCTCATCCAAAGCATATTCCGGAGCTATAGCAAAGTTCAGGCCACAGTCAGAACAAAAGAGATGAAAATACCAATGTAATCGAACGAGCGCTGAACGTAGGATGGTACGCGACCATCAAACCTAGGAAACTCCCACCTAGATGGCGACCCGTCGGCGGTCGTCAGAGGGATAGTCAAACCCAATCCGAATATTTTCCAGTCACCCTGCAGCAAACAGCAGTCGGCCTGTCAGAATGATCACTGGAAGATTCATCACATACGACTTCGTTAATAACGATACATTCTGGCTTCAAATTAGAATGTATTAATTTTGCCGATGAATGTAAAAATGAAAGTCCTTTGCACAGCTGAAGTATGCCCTTTTGGATCTGGGCGGGAATAAACAAGGGTGGAAGACTACACGAGTGCCGCATCACGTACTTCGATCTCATCAAGCTCGACGAGAGTGATGTAATGAGGTCCTCGTGAAATTGACATGTCCAGACATGACAGAACGGGCTCGGTCGCAAAGATGAGTTCATTGCGAGTCTCTTCGAGAGGCTCGACCATCTCTTCGTGACGTTTACTCAGTGAGATTTAGAATGCTGAAAGGACATACCAAGGATGGATGGGTGACGCAGTTTGCTCAAAGCAGCGGTCTGACGGTATGATTAGTTCTAATCGAGCCGATTCATGTAATGCAGCTGTGATGACCTCATTCTTCAAAACCTCCAGGACGTGTTCCTTTGACATGGGACCGAGGCCTTCCAACTCGACCCGCTTGTCGAAGGACCAGATGGACACACGCTTGCCTGTGACCTTGTGCGTTCCCCCTTGAACCCTCCACAGACCGACTCTGATTGGGACGGATTGAAGACGTGTAGCGGAAGATCCATATGGGGTTGGCGTGGAAGAGCGACTAGCATTTGGTGGGTTTGTGTTGTAAGACTGAGATATCGCAGTCCGAGAGAAAAAGGACGTCGCAGCTGCAAGCATGGATGAATACGTGGCTGATGTAATCAATATGTGTGTCTTTCACCCGGCGCGTGGGTAGGTTGTTCAAGCAAACATGGCGTGACCATCGCGGATCTCAAGCCGTTATTCCCTTCCCGACGATGAGACCGACTCTCAGTGTGAAGTTCAACTCCCCTGCGGTCCGTGCAAAGAGCATAGCGTTTATCGGGCTCGGTCGCATGGGCTCAGAGATGGCCTACAACCTCTTCTCTAAGAAGCTCGCACAGTCCACCGACTCACACTTTGTGGTCTGTGACGCAGTATCGGAGAGCGCTGTATCTTTCCGCCAGAAACTTCTGTCACAATTCCCTAGTGCGAGCGTCGATGTCGTCCAGACACCCGAGGAGTAGGTATCAATATTGTGCTTTGCATGGACGTCAGCTTATGCTCGGCAGAGCCGTGCACTCTTCCCAAACAGTAATCACAATGCTTCCCTCTTCGCCCCAGGTGCAGAGTGTTTATTGTAATCAGGGAGGGATTATATCTGCGCTGAAAGCATTGGAGGGCATCGAGTCGAAGAATTCCTTGTTCATTGACTCCACGACTTTGGACGTGGATGTCGCACGCCGAGTAGCCGGCGATGTTATCCTAACAGGGGCGCAAATGATAGATGCACCTGTATCCGGAGGTTCGTGTTGCCGAATCATCGCCGCTCCGTCTATTGAATGCAAAGATAGGCGTTGCCGGGGCGCAAGCCGGCACTCTTTCGTTCCTTGTCGGCGGTTTAGAGGAATCCTTCCGTCAAGCACAACCAGTCCTGGAGTTGATGGGAAAGCGTATTATTCACTGTGGTTCTTCTGGCGCGGGGCTGGGCGCAAAGATCTGTAATAACCTCGTGCTGGGTGTGCAGCAGATCGTCGTTGGGGAAGCTATGCTTCTGGGACAGAAACTAGGACTGGATCCTGCAGTACTGGCTGGTGTGATCAATAATTCGACCGGTGGCTGTTGGGCTTCTTCTGTAAACAACCCTGTGCCGTCCTCGCTCCCAGAGAAGTCACCCCCTTGCGAGAAGAACTATGAAGGCGGCTTCGCCACAGCTCTTATGCTGAAGGTGGGCTGATTTACCGTGATTGCTGGTCTAATTAGTGACCTGTTATGGTAGGACATGGATCTCGCAAAGAACATTGCTACGGCCAACGGCAGCGCTCTGCCTCTAGGCGAGGCTGCGAGGAACCTTTACGAAGAGGTGATTCAACGCCGACCAGACCTAGCGAAAAAAGACTTCTCCTCTGTGTATGTGCACCTGAGGGATATTTGAGAGGAAGTCCTCGGAGCCGTCTAGGCTGCGGGAACAGGGGCGCAAGACGTCCCCGACGGAACACGTATGGTAGTGACACATTTGTGTTGGTTAGGGTGCCTTGAGAATTGCAATTGATGATTCCGCTATTTGTCTGGATGAACTCGGTCTCTCGGGGTGGCGCCGATTACCCTGAGATACATTGTGGAACGAAATATAGTTTAGCGTCGACAATACGGACATATTAAAAGGATCAGGTGGTGGGTTGTTTTTCTTACGTAATAAAGAAATCTAATAGTTCTCCGAGATTGTGTTGCCTCCGCGACGATGGCCGTATAAAGGACGGCCGTCACGACCGATCAACTCGTCCCGTGCACGAAATACTTCCTTCGTCTACTTCCACCATGGCTCTGCCATCCGCTATCATTTTCGGTACGTCCATCCCTTCCACTTCATCCCCCGATCATTTTCCGATCTCTACAAGGTGGCATAAACACCTATTCGCGCGCACTCGCCGCCCTCCTCGTCCCTCCCGACGGCCAGCGTTTGGTTTCAGTTCGTCACCTTTTCCCTATCGGTTTGTTCTTGCTGTTCAAATTCATGACAGCACCTACGCATCGTAGATAAATTTTCCGTAGCGCCACCCACAACGTAAGCATCGCGCTATCATTTCCCGACACCGGACTCATGTCCCCACAGCTATCTTGGGGCAGAGTTCCCAAAGGTTCTTTCCCAGTCAGACGTCGAATATCGCCAAGTCAACCTCACCGTCCCCAGTAAGTTACTAGTCGTACGCACGAAATCCATCTGAGCGCATGCAAGCCGCCGTTGCCTCTGCCTTTGATCCTCCGCCGGGCGAGGCACCTTACTCTTATGTATTCGATCTGACCGGGGAGGTTAATCCTGAACGTGGAGACGTCGTACGTATCCCCTTTCTATCGTCTGCCCCCCCATCGTTCATCAAGTTACACCTTAGATCGCTATCAAGATGACGCTCACGGTTGCCCACATCATCGGGTTGGAGGCTGCCAAACGCAACGTGAAAGCATATGTGCGCCTTCAGCAACCGGTATATGAATCTGCTGACAAGGGTGCACATGACGAGAAAGAAGATGTCAAACCTGTAAGACCCCTTGATGTTTGGTGGCATGAAACACTCCGCATGCTTGCATCTATTCAAGGGTATCTGCGTCCGAAATTCGTTTGGGAAAGCAAGCTGACATTGAACTAGACTAAACCTTGTTATTTTGCGTTGTGGGTTTGTGTACGGGCCGTACGTGGAATATGGCCTCTGTGAGATACATGTTATATTTTTGGTCATGTAAATCTGATGGCGATTTGCAGATCCTCTGGTCATCACCGTCGCATCGATATATGGGTATATGAAGAAACCCATGAAGACGATGTAGGGCTCGAACCGCCGTATGATGCTTACCACTCACGAACATTCACAGATGGGGACCGGGCAAAGAGCCCGTGCACTCTGTACATGTCGAAGATGTGGCAGGAGCATTATGGGCATGTGCAAATTGGATGAACGAGCAGGGTCGTCAGCAGGCCAACGCCTTGGCCGGCGAGAAGATACCCTTTCACAATGAGAAGAGCAAGGCCAAGGAGGTCGATGGAATGATTTCACCGGACGAACAACCAATTGCGCCCTTGTTTAATTTGGTGGACGACTCTGAGATGACGCTAGCGAAAGGGGGTTCAATGATTACCGAGTTTTTCGGGACGACTTTTGAGTTTTATTCGAATTTCGAGACGACGATCGCAAAGGTACGGGTTTGCCTAGGAGCGTGAGTATACACGCTAACTGGCCATTAGCTCAAGCTAGAGGATTTGGTCGAGGAAATCAACGAGGACCATGTGGGGACGTGGACTGAGATGCTCCAGCGGTCGAACCCGCCGATCACTCACTCACCGCTGACTGCATACATGGACAAGTATGTATTATCAAAACACAAGCTTGCGTACAACAATGGGAAGATCAAGAGAGTCATCGGGTATAAACTAAAGCGCCCTGTTTTCGACCACGGGACTTTGAGAGAGGTGGTCGAAAAGTGGAAGGAGGAAGGATCGTGGCCTGTGTAGACGTTTCTTGTTTGTTTGGGATTGTGGGATTGGGCTGCTCAATGCTGTACATGCTGACTAATAGTGTTGTCAATGTTTAATCATCTAATTTTTATCTCTCAGCCAATCTGATAGCGCAAGTAAGTACTAGTAGTAGTCAATATCTTATAAGAGAGAGAGAGTGAACGCCGTACTATAAGCGCACCCCTCTGAACCACCTCGTTAAGCGCTAAGCGATGGCAAACGAACCTGAGTACGTACCCCCCTCAATTGCGGAGCAACAAAGTCTTCTTCCACCAGAACAACTTCCACCCCCGATGGCTTCTGACGCCACGAAACCAGAAGGCCGCAAAGGCGACGGTTCCGCAAAGGTTATCGTATGGGTCCGTTTAGCGCTTCGTTTTTTTTCATTTGTCTGTATTGACAATCTCTCAGGTGTCGTTTTTTGTGAGCACACTCGCCAGGCAGTTGAGTCTCGCCCTACCTGACGTGGACAACCCAACAGGTCTTTATTCTGTCTACTTGGATCATCGTCTTGAGCAACGACCCTGCCTCCCTGGGCTGGTTCAGGTTCCACCCCTTGCTGCAGACCTTGTCCATCGGCTCCTTCACGTATGGTGAGAGTGTTCGCTTCATGTTGCCGTCTGCGCGCGCGCGCGCGCCTCATCGTTCCTCCTTCATCCGCACAGGCATCCTGACTCTCCAGCCCACCTCCCAGCCCCAGACCAAGGCTGCAGGCCTCCAGAGACACCAAATCGCCACAATCGGCATCGGGGTCCCCCTCATCCTCCTGGGTGCGCTCGCCATCTTTCTGAATAAGCTCAGCCACAATACACCGCATTTCACGACTTGGCACGGCGTAAGCATTCTAACCCTTTTTGCCTCCCTCTGCTGCGCATTTCATTTCGGTTCCCCCCGTTTTACTAATAGACGTTTGGAATCATCACCGTCGCGTGGATCGTGGTGCAAACCTTGGTGGGCGCCTCGACCGTTTGGTTTGGCGGCGCGGCGTGGGGTGGCGGGATGAAAGCCAAGGCGATGTGGAAGTATCACAGGTAGCGGACCGACGTGTCGCTCCGTTTGAGACCCCCAACTCACGCGCGCTTGCTTAGGTTGTCAGGGTATATCCTGTTACCGGTGCTCTTGTTCACAGCCCATCTTGGAGGGGGTTGGTCCGACTGGGTAGTCGGTCACAGTGAGGCTTTCGTGCGAGTACTCGCCTACTCGATCGCACCCCTTCTCATTCTCGTGGCGCTCTACGCACGTGTCCGGTGAGCACTTTCAAGTTGGATGGATTCAACCATGTTGCCAACCAACCACTACACACAGCCCATCCAAGATGAAGTTCTTTTGAAAAGTTTTTTGCTTCCTCTATGTAAATCGTTGTTTTCTTCAGGCTTTCTTTGAGCGTGCTATGTTGTCTCTGTACCGTACAAAGAATGTGTAAGATATCGTTCACCCAGACGCTTGTTTCGAGTCCGTCGATGGTGTAACTTGTGGGATCACATCGGCCAAGAACCCTGGCAAGAACCGCTCAAGCCTCGCTTCCGTTGCACTCCACATCGTCCGTTGCTGTTCACCACGGTCATCCTCGGCTCCAGGCGGTGGGACAAGGATACCAGCCGCATTCATCACCAAGACAACGTTCTTGAGAGATTCAGAAACAGCTTCGTACTGGAAACACGCGTGGTCTCAGTTAACGGCAGAAGCAAGGCAGCCATCGCAAACGAGCACGTACCAACTGCTCGCTCTTCTCCGCGCTGATCAGGCGGTCCAGCAGATCCAAGATTTGAATCCACAGGACCCTGCTGTCCACGTTCCGGCGGCTCTGCGCTACCTCGAAATGCATAAATGTTTTGCACAGTAACGCAGACGCGCGCAATCGCGTCTCGGACATGCCCTGTGGATCCAGCAAATACACCTGTGGCTTCAACAATTCGTCCAAGATCGGGAAGATCACGCCGTTGAAAATTTCTTCGACATGGCCGTGGTCCGTCTCGTCATAGACGAGTTGCGGACCGAGCAATAGTCGCTGAAGCTGATTGATGGCCGTGTTTCGGACGAGTCTGGACGGGTTCGTCGACTGTCTCCCTAGAGATGAAATCAGCGGAAGACAATAATGCCGCCACACTGTTTCGAGAACATCAGCCCATCAAGGTCTGCACGGATGTTGTAAATCGAATGATGTATCACCTTGTCCGGGTTCTAGCTTGACAGACTCGGCAAACGGCGCAATAACCCTCTTCAGATCAAAGATGAGGTCGATGGACTTGCGGCCACGGTCTACGGGCAGTGAACTGAGAAAAAAATAGGTGTTTGAATATGCACGCCAGCCCTTGAACACAATTGACCTACTCTGCAGTGGGCTGCTGTGGTGCCCGACGAGGCCTCGCTGGTGTTAATCGTATTGTCGCCCCCGTAGCAGTCGCAAAGTCGTCCAGCGTGGACAAGAGTCCCGCAAAGTTATCCGGGGTGATCTTCTGACCCTGTCCCTCAGAGGCAAAACTCGCAACGAGGTCGAACGTGGATCGAGCAGCCTTGGGGTTTGATATCGTCGAACGGAGCGTCGCAAAGACGACGTTCCACTCGGTCTGCGTACTAAGTCGGTCGTTAGCAACGTTCAGTCCTGGCACACTCTACCGGCTCACCTGATGGCTGACTTGTGTTGCAATATCAAGCCCACGCCTGCCACTACGTGTTCTGCAACGGAGTTAGCAACGGACGATGGCAATGTGGCGACCAAATCCAGTGATATATAGAGTTGGTCACGCAGAGCGTCCTTCATTTCAAACGTGTTGGTGTTAAATGTATGTCGGGTGGGTATGCTCTCTCACCTTTTGAGCAAGGATCAATGCAAGGCGTAGGAGTGCAACGACGGCACGTTCAATGAGTAGTACACTGTAGTGGGTCGAGGCAGATAAGAGTGCCGATAGGTGCTCGAAGATCACTGGCCTGTAATGCACATAATCCAGTCATGAATGTGCATACATAGGCATAGCCAAGAACTCACCAAAGATCCTCGATACACCGGGTCGTATGACACGCAATGCTTACCATCGTTTCCAAAAGGAAGACGGCTGCAGGATCGTAGGGCAGGACGTAGGTTCCATCGCTTTGTGAAGTTCCGTTGTACGAGCTCGCGACGTCGTCAGATTCTTGTTTGAGCCTGGCAATGGTTCTCTCGTGTGCGAGCGCCTCAAGGGCTTTGACGGCAGCGACGAGGGCCTCCGAATCTAGCTGCCTAAATAGCAGTCAGAGAAGTCGCGTCGTGCCCTCCAGTCCGAACTCACGTGATCTGAGCGTAGAGTTCGTCTAGACGACAGGACGCGATGCAGTCGATCGTACATAGCGTGCTCTCAACCTCTTGATCAGTGGCTTCAGGCACGAGGTTGTCCGAACTCGAGCCATAAGGTGTCATGAGGTAGGACGACAGGGTCGAAAGCAAACCGCCCTCATTCCTTGGAGCTTGCCTTGATGGATGAGCACCGCGCAACGGTATCATCGTGACTCCACCGAGGAAATCCTCCATTTGCAACATCCTCGTCGGCAGCAAAGAGTGCATAAACAGATTCTCAAACATCTCGAAAATCTACGATCGAATTAACGTTTGAAGCGATAGTAGTAATAGAAGACGACGTTACCTGCGTCCAACCTTCACGAAGAGCGTTGCCATTACCATTAACAATATTGAATAGGACCACCGCAGCCAGTTGTCCTTTGAAGTTCGTTCCGAAGTTGACCGACAACGAGGAAACGGTCACAGACTGTTCCTCGACTTGAATGACCGGGTAGTTGGGGACATGAGCAGGGAGGTTCTCAGACAAAAGGCTGGTGGCCTGCGAAAGCGAAACCACCACAAAATCAAACACATCCGGCAGATTGAAGTGCCCTGCAAGCGTAGCGCATTGTCGGAATCCTGAAATTGCCCGCTGGATGACATATTCGTCATCGAATGTGATGAAGGCATGAGCGATGGCAGAAATAACTGGCTTCCAGACGGTTCTGAACATGTCGAAATCAAAGAGAGCCGAGTTGCACATCATGAAGCATCCTGCGAGTCTTCGTTAGGCGTAAATAATCTAATGAGATTGCATGCGAACCCGACTGTCGCGAGCGGGCGAGTAATTCTTTCCATGCATATTCAAAGCCTAGTTGGCCAGTATGCTCTTCCGGCATAATGATTTCACGCTTGCGTATTGAGTCATAGATGTGTTGCTAGAAAAAGTCAGCCAGATTAATAGGGCTCGGGATAGCACATACTAGGAACTCGGACGAAAAGTTTTCTCCTCCATTTGTTCCCCTCAGATTTCGCTGATAATCCTCTATTGTCATCCGTTTCTAAACACGGTAAGAAACGGAACAAGGGCAACAAAATGGTTGCATTTACCCGAATGTGAGGGTTGTGGAGATCGGTGTTGAGCATAATGATCGAGAATGCGAGCACGTAGACAGCATCTTGAGTCTTAATTTCAGCTGTATGATGATAATTGGTAAAACAAGTATCAAGGAACGGAATATATCTACACTCGCCTGGCTTTGAAGCAAAATACACTGACGCAAACGTTTCAGCGATGCGATCGATTTGCTGAGATTCTCCAGGAAGCCTGAGACTTTCTAACATCTCCCGCATGGCATCCTCCACGGGTTTCTGACAATACATGCGTAAGTTGCAAACATGCGTGGAAGAGAATCAATCCACATTATTGAAATCAAACAATTTCATGAACTCTCTCAATAGCTCCAAGTTGTCGGGTTTGGACAAGTAGTCCCCAAGCAGACGTTTATCCAACCGGGCAGAGCTTTTCAGGAATTTTGCTAAACTCTTTTCTCGGGACACCTCTGGCGAGAGGTCCGAGTATATGAGTTTGTTTTCCTCCAAGAAAGCGAGCCCAAGCTTGGGTTTTGAGTTGAATCGGGCTGCCCCTGTCAACGCAAGTTTCTTCCTAGACTTGTTCTGCAGGAGTTGCTCTGGCAACTCAAATTCCTGAGGAACGACTTCAGGATGGATACGATGAGACACATGCAAGACATACCGAGTTCCAGGCTTCACTTTTCTGCATCTCGATGAGCACATATATAAAGATACAAAGAGACACCCACCCCTTGCGCGCGCGCAGCCATGTCATTTACAAACGCTAGCAACATATCCAAACAAAGGTACTGCGAATGCTGCTGCTGCGCCTCTGATGCATACGAGTACTGCCAAGGGTACACTCCCTATAAACGGGATGAAACGACGAATAGACAACAATGACACATACTAGACTAACCTTTGTCAAGAACTCTATGAGCCGTTCGAAAAGGTTCTCGCAATTGATGTCACAATCATAGTTGGTGTAGAGGTCAACCATGAAACTGGGATGCCGGGAGATCTGACACAATGTCTCCAGCATCAAGTCGCGGGTGTCGCCACGTGCTGGTTGTACAGGAGGGCGGGAAGGCACAGGACTACCTTTTTCCAGTTCAAGCTCCGTATCAACCGGTCCGAGTGTCGGGGTGGAAGTAGCGGAAGTGCCAGGACGTGGTGAACTCGTCTGATTTCTCTTTGTCCTCAGAAGAGGAGGGGTTGCTAGGCGATCGATGGTGAAGGCAAGGTAAAGCTCCTGTTGCAACTTGAGATATGGCCGCATGGTCTCGAACAACGAAGAGACGGCGCGGAGAGCACCCTGCAACACAGCCGAGTTGTCCGAACGCGCCAGCTGGAAAAGATATTTACATCCATGATCTAGAATAAGGACCATGATGGAAGGATAATCTCCGATCTTGGTGCCGCAGGATTCGATGGTACAGTTCAAGATGGTGAGCGCACTCAGCCGCGTCGAATCTGTGTGAACCTGGTCATTTGGATCGAGAATATTGACAAGCACCCGAAGGAGCTCTAAGAGTGCGGGAAGTCCGTCTTCAAAGAATGAGCTATCAGTGACAGATCAATAGACGCGCACTGAAACCTACATGGTCTCGGGGCGACAACAGACAGGGTGCCCCCTTCCGCGTTTTTGTTTACAGTATCCACAGTATCTGTATGCTTTGTCTTTTCTCCACGCGCGTCTGGGGAAATGGGGTTGTCGATGGCTTGACTAGGCGGAGCTACAGGAGTCGAGACCGACAAGCTGAGTTCGCCGTGCTGAGGATCATCCTCGTGAACCCGAAGTTTCGTTTCTTCCTCCGTCGGTTCAAATTCGTGAAGACGACCAAATATCGTTCGAGCGATCGAAAGCATCGTTGATTCAGCTGACCGCCGTAAGACCTCTTCAAGGGTTGTGTTCGTCAGACGAACACGGAATCGGAGAAGATGATGTTACAAACCACTCAACCTCATTTGACAACACGTCGTCAACACGGTTTCCAGCATCTCACATATCTCCACGTCGCCGAGGAATGTCCCTACGCTACTGCCAACCACGCAGTCGTGGATGACTGTCATGATTTTGAGCAGCACAACCTCGTCGCCTGATGAGTCACTCGCTTCGAATTTACAGTGCGACACTGCGCTGCTGAGTTCGACCAATGCGATCTCGACTTCGACCGACTTGGCTGAAATCAATCCACATACGAAGAAGTTATGAAGGGCGGAGAGTGCAGCAGAGGTAATCGGGCCTGTCGAGATTGGGGAGCGGATGATGGCAAAGAAGGGACCAAGAAGCACAGGCAGAGGTATGCTCTGTATATCTGGAGCCAATATGAGGCACGGATCCCAAGCACAAGTCTGACCGACCTTCAGCTCCACGAACAGTACGCGTGAGTTCCTGGAAACCACCCATGAGATCTCCTTCTGCAGAGACTCTTCCAGGACGTTTCTTGCTGCCTCCAGAACTAGTTCTTCGAAGACCGAGATCCCTTGCCAGTGCGGAATCCCTAGCATGGAGCGTATGAGCTACAGAGGCCCAGCGCGAATTCTTTCGCATGACCGACGTCACGGCCAGTATCTCTGAGAGAAGAACATGCTTTTGAGTTATCGAAGACGTCGATCCGGAATATGACGACTGCATAACTGGCGTTGTTAACGTGGATGTTCAGACACGCGCCAAGACCGCGTACGTGTTACCTCGAATATCCGAGTTTGTTTACCGGACCGACAAACAACTATCAAATACTTGGTATACTACAACACAAGTCGGTATTGGTATTATGGCTTTGCAGAGGTAGTTCGTATTTTGTGACGACTGATACAATGAATCTGATATTTACTGCCCCGAAGGTTGACCAGCGTCCGCCCGAGTCGCCATCGCGGCCTGCCCAGCTGCGGTCGCTGCCAATCGAGTACGCTTTCGCTCGGCCTCTTCAATACCCTATCAGCAAATCACTGAAAGACAATGGGAATGAACCTACCGGCCTCCTTCTCTCGCTCTATCTCATTCACTATTGCTTCAATCTCCGAAAGCTCCAAATTCTAGACATCCATCTCAGCTTGTACAATGCTTCGAGGGCTTTGAGAATAAGCTCACCGTGATCTTTCTATAACCTTCCATCACGCTGATCTCGATATTCTTGGCTCCCGTCTGTACGACCTCTAGAAGACTCTTGATCGTCAGCTTGATGCTCTGTTCACGTGTCATATCCTCCTTGTAACTCTTTTCCAAGAATTCGCGGACTGTCTTGGACGAACGACCAATGGCATTTGCCTGAAAAGGGCCATCAGAAGCATTATGGGAGGACTTGAAGAGCGTCATCCACCTTCCATGCACTGTAAATGCCGCTGGGTTCTGTCTGATACAGTCTTGGTCTGGTGTCGTCGGGGTCGAAACCGACGATCAGCGTCGAAATACCAAAGGGACGGCGACCACCTGATTGGGTGTATTTCTAATCAAGTATTAGACATTCAGGTCTCATGGGATCGGAGAGAGCACGCCTACCTGTTGAATTCCTGCAATGTGTCTTGTGATATACTCCACCGTCACCGGGTCTTCCACTGTTAACCGATGGCTTTGACATTCTATCCGCGCCTTGTCGATGAGGACACGTCCATCTGCAGTCAGACCTTTTGGAACGCGTAAGTCCGAAGCAACCGATCAGAGGTGGAATGTGATACCAGCAAATGCCAAGCAGACGTGATCGTCAAGCATCACGACCTTTCGGACAGTACGAGGGTCCTGGAGTTGTAACACAGATTTCTTCTCGACGCCCAATACTACTACATCCTTGCCTCGTACACCGACCTGACACCGAGAGTGAGAAGGCTTGAACCGTGGATGCAAGGGAAACTATTACCGCGCATGTGCCCTTTCGAACGGCTTCGAGTGCATACTCGACCTACGTATGTTCTATGAGATAGATGATCGAGAGTGACGCGTCTGAACGCTACCTGGAACAAGTGACCGTCGGGAGAGAAAACGGTGAGTGCTATGGTACAAGATCAGTTGGTTTCTTTGGGTGTCGAAGCGTTTTCTTACCGCGATCGTATGACCTGGACATGATGAAAGATCGCTCTCGTATGGACGCGCGTACAAACTTGAAGCCCCAAATTGCTTATGTAACATGCGCTATATTAACATCGACACTGCCACCATCGCGTAAGTAGTACAGTACTTATCATGTCGGACGACGAAATAGAAATACTCGGAATCAAGAGTACTACAGACCCAAGGTAATCTGTCTTTCTTTTACCCAGTGACTCTTGTTGACATCCAAGAAGCGTCTCGGGAAACAACGATATTTGCCAACTTTGCTCTGTCAACTTGGGCGGTCTGAGTGCCACTGAACAAGACAAACACTACAACGAACACGACTCCGGCAAGCCATCCGACAGTAAACTTTTGGTATTACTCTTTGTCTGTGCTTCAAAGCTTGATGCGTCTACAGGGTTGCGGTCCAAACGTAAAGCACCGAAACCTGCCGTGAACACCGTCAAACCAAAGACAACTCCAATGAAGCTTGGGAAGACCGCAAAGAAGGCTGAGCTGGAGGATACTTTCTGGCATCCCGCAATGGAAGCGCCACCACCGGACAATTACTCTCCTGGTAAGTTGTCTTGTGGTCAGTTTAGAATTAGCCCCTGAAGACAAAGACTTCGTACTTTGTTAGGTGTGCTTTCAGTTTTGAAAGAGGCACTGAAGTTATCTCTCAGGAAAGGTGTGACTAAACGCGCCGTACTGTGCTACGAGAGGACACCTCATATTTATCGCGAGTCTTTCGACACGAACTGGGGATGTGGGTACGTGGGCTCAGCTGGCCTTGAAAACGCAGACCTGGACCGACTACGTTACCAGATACCGTAACTTTCTAATGGCATGCGCTGCTCTCATGAGCCAGCCATCCCAGGATATCTACTTTGCTTGCCTTGACGCCCCGTTGCCTCCTAGTGTGCAGAATTTACAACGCTGGATAGAAAGCGCTTGGGAATGCGGTGCACATTGTTATGAATTATTTTTACAGGGTGCTAACATGTTTGGGCAGGATATGATGAAATCGGCGCTCGTGAACTCGGTCATAAATTGGTAGACGCCAAGAAGAAAATTGGAACTGGAGGTAATGTGTAGTGAATATGAACAGAGTTGTTGCATTTTCTAATCTGGACCACCAGAACTCTATGTCGCCTTTACATCTCGCAAAATCCCGTAAGACTCGTATAATGACATATTGTCGGCAAATAATGACCGAAAAACCGGCTTAGTTGCGTGCTCGTGGATTTCGACCTCAGGGGATCCCCAAAAGGTTTGCCGTTTTCTCTTATGAAAGCACACCGCTCATTTTCACTTCAGGATTTGACCTGCTAGTAGACTGGGTTGTGAAACACTTTACCCCGAAGCCCCTGGGAGATGTCAACACAATACTCTGTGCCACATCACCTATCGCAGTCACCGACAAAATGCCTATCATATTGCAGTATGAGGGTCACTCAATGACAATCGTCGGGTATGAAGTCGGGAAAAATGGCAAAAACAACCTTCTCGTGTTCAATCCTTCATGGTGATGTTTCGACAAGTTGAACATTCTTGGAACGTTGAAGATTGATATACCTAGACAGCAAACTTGATAAACACGTACGGAAAGCAGCTCTCGACATGTTGGCTGGCACAAGCAAAACTTTACCTTTCGCCTCGCCGGATAAAAGCAAACGCCGTGAACAATCAGGCTCTCCTCCCAAGAAGCGATCACGTATGAACCGGGACTCTGACGACGAAGCAGTCAGTATATCCGACTCGAACGACGAGAAGGAAGATGATGCACATCGAGCCATAACTCCCGACTTCACTCTAGAACCCGAGTCAGTTGTCAATGCATTCAGGCTCAAGGCAACAGCCAAGTCAGTCAATTTCCGGCTACATGACATACTATTAACCCTACGGATTAATCTAGGAAAAAGAAAGAGTATCAAGTTCTTCACTTTACTATGGGTGCTTTACTCACTGACGAGGAACAAATGGAACGTCAAGTCGTTCTCAGTGAGTGTGAGCGGTAATTTAGGTAAAATATAGGCTACTTGATCGTGCGCGGAATAATACCATTAATCACAACTGACGAGGAGGGCGAACATACGTAGCATGATCTTCTATCGTGAACTCAATTAATCTATCTCATTATGTGGAGGTCACAATGCTCTGAGGCGGTACAGGCTTGACATCTGGTTCAGAAGCCGAAAGCGGGGATAAGAACAATGCTGCGACCGCCGACCTCACAGCCCTGTCCCAAGCTTCTTCTACACGGTATCCGCCTGCCCTCATGATGCCTTCTCGATCCTCTCGTACTGCTTCGCTGTATAGGTCGTCGTAGTTGTCTCGCAGGGAGTACATATCCTCGTATGCATACCAGTCGTCCTGCAACGGGACGTGTGGTACGTCAGGTACGGTAGTGCTCTGCGCCGCTCGTGAGCGTAAGAGTTGTGCACTGCTCTTGACCAAAGTAGTGGCAGCAGTGCGAGCGGACAGCCGTTTGTTTGCCTCCGCGCGGGACTTTGCAATCACTTTGGCAGCATCTTTGGTACTTGTCTCTAGTCGATCGATGATTTCTCGCCGGCCTTTTTCTTTTTCTTCGCGTTCTAGTTCTTCCTCTCTGCGGGCCTCAAGTGCTCGCTGTTCTCTATCCAGTCGGTCCTGTTCCTCCTGCTCCTTCAAGGTTTGAATGTACTGCTCCTCTCGTCGCACATTGAGTTCTATCAATGACGCATTCTCTTTGCGATACCGCTCTATCCTAGCCTCAGTTTCCGGAATATCAATGTCGTTGATGAGATTGAATGCTACCTTCAAGTTGGAAAATGGAGATCAATAGCAATACATGGACTTACTTATATCCTCGACTTCTTCGAGGTAGTCATTGTAGTCCCGAAGGTCAGGGAAATCGTCCCGGCGCTTATTGAAGCTGGAAGAGAAACATCGTTGGGATACTTATAAGCTGCGAGACAAATGAACTTACTCTTTCGCCACGCGTCTCCGTACTGCGACCTCCTTTTCGACTGTGAGATCTTCGAACGTTTGCGGGGCGAATGCGAGCTTTCGCAGGATCTTTTGACATATCGGACATGGAGCGGGTCCAAGCGTGAATAACCGATCGATGCACGATTCACACCTGGGCGTACGGAGCGTGTTAAGTCATGCAAACCACGTGTACGTGGTACAAAGTACATTTTGTGATAACACGCGCTCACGAGCAATCGCAACTTTGGATTCAGATATCGGTCAGACTTGCATACGGGACATTGATCGTCCATGGACTGACAAAATCTCTGCCTGAGAAAAAAAGGGGGACAGGGACACCCGTAGCAGTACGACTCACGAAATATTCTGACGTTCTGCCAGATACATCCTTGACACCACCACCGAATATGGTCGTGGAGGTACTCTGAACCTGAGGAGTGTTGGAGCGAGTGGAGTGGGCGTTCGTTCCGGCGATGCCACCCTTGCGTACGGTGGTCCCTTTGAGCCATCCCCCAGCGTTATTGCTCGCGCGAGACATGACTGTCAGAGTGTCAGAGTGAAGGATGGCTTATATGACTAATAACCTCGGATGCGACGTGTTTCGAGCTTCCATCGTCCAGACCACGGTGGTCGTTCTCAGCGGCTAAAGAATCAATCGGATTCTGAGGCGAGTCACGGTAAAGTCTCCAATCCGACACGGCTGAAACAGTACAACTGTCCGTTTCCGTCTATCAACAGCCATTTATCTTCTCCCATCCTTTAATTTTTGACTCGCTCCTTCTCTCCCCTTCCCAGATCGCCCAGGCACCTCAGAATCGAATCCATGGATCATTTCCATGCACCCTCACCCCATTCTGCCACATCGATGCCGACAGTAATAATCCCATACCGTGAATCCGTGCCCAAGGTCTACGAAGTCCTCATGACTCCTCCAGTATCTCCCGGTCACAGCGAAGATGGTACAGATGCTGGTCTGAACGATGTCAAGATGTTGCGTCAGGCACCATCACCGTATCTAGAGAAATCGTCGACTCAAGAATCCCAGCCACTTGAACTGCATCAAGCTCCCATGCTCCAGGCGAATTATCCCCACTGGCAACATCGCGATATCCAATTATCCCTCACTCCACCTCCAAACCCTGCGCGTTCCCTTGAAAACGAAGAGGTTCATGTTGAGAAATCAGGAGTTTTGAAACTAACGGATTTCGAAGTGAGAGGAACGCTGGGTAGGCATCGTCGTTGCTTCTCAGTTTAAACTTTGCTCATCGTTTTTTCTAGGCACGGGAACTTTCGGTCGCGTTCTCCTAGTCCGTCTCAAGTCAGCAAATCCTGGATCTCAGAACATTTTTGCCATGAAGGTTCTTCGGAAAGTTGAAATCGTCCGTCTCCGCCAGGTCGAACATGTTAATGCCGAGCGCTACATCCTGTCGCGGGTTCGACATCCGTTTGTCGTAGACCTCTTTGCGACCTTCCAGGATAGCTTAAACATCTATATGCTGATGTCCTATGTCCCTGGTGGCGAACTCTTCACTCACCTCCGTAGGGCCCAGAAGTTTACTCCCGACGTCACGCGGTTTTACCTTGCCAACATCATCCTTGCACTGAAATACTTACATTCCTTCAACATCATCTACCGGGATCTCAAACCCGAAAACCTTCTGCTGGATTCGCGCGGCTACCTTCGCTTGACCGATTTTGGTTTTGCCAAAATAGTTGATGATCGTACGTGGACCTTGTGTGGTACACCGGAGTACCTTGCCCCAGAAATTATCCAGTCCGAGGGCCATGGCAAGGCCGCAGATTGGTGGGCGTGCGGTATCCTATGCTACGAAATGCTTGTTGGTTACCCTCCGTTTTTCCACGAGACCGCGTATGGTATCTACGAGAAAATTTTAAGGGGGGTCATCCACTGGCCGCACACCATGGATCGGCTATCAAAAGAACTCATCAAGGCATTCTTGCATCCCGATCGTACCAAGCGTCTCGGAAACATGATTGGTGGCCCGCAGGATGTCCTCCATCATCCTTGGTTCCGTGGTGTGGACTGGGATGCGTTAGAACGCTGTGAAATTAAGGTGATTTCTTTTGCTCGCTGTCATGACTGCTAATGAACAATATTCGCTTTCCAGGCGCCGATCATCCCACATACTACATCAGTCGATGATACCCGTCACTTCCTTCATCTTCCCCTCCCATCTCTGGATGATATGCCCGGGCTTGTCATGGAAGAAAGCCCTCCCCCAATTCATCAAAGATTTGAGCCAACTACGTATCAGTTCCTTGAATTCTAATCCTTTACTCTCATAATTGTTGTTTCTTACCTGCGTTGACCTATAGCATAATCCCTTTGCCTGTATGCGTGCCCTTACCTAGCGTGGCCTTTTTCGAGCTCACATACCCTTTCATTTATCCTCTGTTTTTTATCCTCACCTATCCCGTGTAGCTTTGATCTGCCGTATGCTGTATCCTCATCTCGTGATTCTGTTCCAGGATCCTCTTCTTAGCCGTGTAGAGTGATCTGGTACTTGTGTATTTGAATACTTGTTAGTTGGACAATTAGCGCCAAATAAACGCTCTCCCCATTAACGTTTCCATCACACATATGGCGCGCAGGCGGAAGAATCGTACGCATCTCAAGGGCGCAGGTGAAAAATCTCAGACAGAAGAGAACGCACCAAAGTCCTTCATCATCAAACATGGTCAAGTTGGCTCTTCTCTCACTCAGCTTGTCCGTGACCTGCGAAAAGTTATGGAGCCCAATACCGCCACGCGACTCAGAGTTCGTGTTGTCTTTTTTTAAGGGCTTTTGGAATCTGCGTGCTTGATACTTGATATTCTAGGAGCGCAGACGAAACAAACTAAAAGATTTCTTAACGATGGCACCAACTCTCAAAGTTACACATCTAATGGCAATCACGCTGACCGACGTCGCTCCATCTCTTCGCATCGCTCGTTTACCATCTGGGCCAACGTTTAGTTTCAGAATCGAGCGATATAGTTTGAAGAAGGACTTGCTGAAAACGTCCCGCTTGTCACGCAGTCAAGGCCTAGAGTATCTGACTGCACCACTGGTTCGTCACAACGTTCCCCTGTTTATTTTGCCTGATCTCCCCTCTTGTATAGCTCGTACTCGCTTCCTTTCCCCCACCCTCTCCTAATACTCCCCAACACCTACCTCTGCTTACGAAGGCATTCCAATCCATGTTTCCTCCACTTGCACCAAACTCCATGTCACTCTCAGGCGCACGGCGTATCGTTCTTGTCGCTTACAATGCGGAGCGAGGCACCATCGACTTCCGACACTACTTGATCACCGTAAAACCTTATGGCGTTTCCAAACGCGTCCGGCGCGTCCTGGAAGGAGCCAAGAAATCCACGAAAGCTTCCACGACCGGCGTTCTTGATCTCGGAAACGAAAAGGACATCGCGGATTTCTTACTCAGAAAAAGGGGCGAGCCGGGACCTGCCAGCGAGGGAGGATACGAATCGGCTGCCTCCGCATCGAGTGCTGCTGGGGACGATGCAGATGCGGTCTCGTTAGCGGACGATTACGTGGGAAGGAACAACAGGAAAGGGCAAAAGAAAGCGGTGAAGCTGGACGAGGTGGGGCCCAGGATGGAGCTTAGACTTGTCAAGATAACGGAGGGAGTACCCGGAAGGGAGAGTGCGGTTATGTACCACGAATTCGGTAAGCACGCCTTCCGAGTGGTCAGTGAATCGCGTTTCCAACGACGGTTTCAGTCAAAAAGACAAAAGCGGAGGCCTCCGCGCTTAAAGCGTCACATGCAGCAAAGGAAAAGTTGAGGAAGCAACGGAGGGCAGAGCAGGAAGAGAACGTGCGACGGAAAAAGGAAGCAAAGGAAAAGGGACCGAAAGAAGACGATGATCAAATGGATGCCAGTGGAGACGAAGAGAACTACGACGAGGATGACCCTGGGTGGGACGAAGAGGAAGAAGTCAGCGACATAAATGATGACGATTCTATCGATTCCGAGCAGGAAAGTGAAGATGAGTCTGAGCAGCCACCGCCGAAGAGGGCCAAAGTAAAGCGGTGATATTCTAATAGCCTGTGGTGATGTATTGACATGTAGTATTAGGATATTACGATGGAGGTGCAATAGTGCTCTCTTTAACATCGGGACCAAACATACCGTTGAATGCTCTCTCTAATCTCATCTTCACCCCCTCCCAATCATCTAAGGCAGGCCGTACGTCAAGATAAAAGGACACGTTTGAGGAACCGGTAGCACGCCCGGTATAAAAGTCGATGACATAGCGGATCTTCGTACCGCAGCGATCCACGACCCAGTCGTGGCGGTCAAAAGGTGCAGAATAACTGGCAGGATAAACAGAGATTCCATGAGTCCCGCGTGAGGGATCTGAAAGGACGCGCCTACCCAAGAAACGTCATCAACCTCGCTTTGGGGCTGATGTCGTTTGGTCTGCCCTTGAACGTGACCAGCTTGATACCACCACACTTGTCTCCACCTCTACCAGCTTCCCACTTCATAACCTCGGACCAGGCGCGTTCATTTACAGCGTTGTGGATGGGTACGATGGTCCTCATGTCTGTAGCGTGAGGGTTGTGGTTCTTGCGAGTCATGGCTGCGAAGAACTGGGCCTCGGAAGGGTACACCCAATTAGCATCGGGTGTTCGCGGTATCGACGAGACCTGGCGATCCACGGACAACGAAGGTGAGCTCGAACTGGACGCGTTTTTCGCCGAAAATAGGGTAGACCAAGTGGAGCGCGCACTTGATCCTACTGGACAGCTGTCTCCCAAATCCTGACCTTGACCATGGTCTACCGGACATTTGTCCGTCATCGCAGACAAGGATAGAGTTTTGATGATTACGTCATCGCCTATTCCTGGACGTGATCATCACTGTGAAAGTTGAAACGTTGACCGGTTAACCGGGTGATGATGATGATGTACATTGATTTACCCCACGAGTAAAAATGTACCGAGCAAGTGTTTCAAGCTTGAACTTCTCCCCCACACCATCATGCCATCCTCGGAGTCTGTCTTCTCCACCCCCTTGACCAGGTTGTTCAAGATCAACCACCCAATCATGCTGGCCGGAATGAACGTTGCCGCTGGTCCAAAGTTGGCAGCGACTGTGACCAACTCTGGTGGAGTAGGCGTCATTGGTGGTGTTCGCCAAACCCCAAAGGTACTCAAGCAGTCCATCGACGAATTGAAGTCCCATCTCGAGAACAAAGATGCACCATTCGGTGTCGATCTACTTCTGCCTCAGATAGGCGGAAGTGCGAGGAAGACCAACGTAGGCTTACGTTTGCGACGTTGTCCACATGTCACTCATCTATCTCGTTTTCGTAGTATGATTATACTAATGGTCAACTGGACGAGCTCCTTGATGTCATCATCGACAGCAAGGCAGCCTTGTTCGTCAGTGCAGTCGGTGTTCCCCCCAAGGCCGCCGTGGATAAACTCCATGCAGCTGGTATACCTGTAATGAAGTAAGCCACTCTCTTTCGCTGAGCGAATCATACTAATAATTATATTGATATAGCATGGTTGGGCATCCGAAGGTACGTTAGGGATATACCCGCCGTTCATAGTTCTTAACCGTTTAGCAGCATGTCAGCAAAGCACTCGCTCAGGGTTTGTCTGCTCAGTTCGTATTTGCAACGCTTTTGATGAATGACCTATGCCTCAGGTGTAGACATCATTTGTGCGCAAGGGGGTGAAGGCGGAGGTCACACGGGAGAAATCCCGTTTTCCATCCTCATTCCCGCCGTTGTTGACATATGCAAGAATGCCACGAGTCCACTGACGGGTGAACCTATTGTTGTTGTCGCCGCAGGAGGAATTGCGGATGGCCGTGGCCTTGCGGCTGCTCTTTCGTGAGGATCTTCTGCGTTGCTTTTGCGTAGTTGACCAAAAAAATGTCTAGATATGGGGCGGCTGGTATTTGGGTAGGAACACGCTTCGTTGCCAGCGAGGAAGCCGGGGCCCCACCGATGCACAAAAACCTTGTGCTCACCGCTGGATACGACGATACCATTCGAACTCTCATCTACTCTGGACGACCAATGCATGTCCGAAAGACACCATATGTCGCTGAATGGGAGTCTCAGCGGCAACAAGAGATAGCAACATTCGTGTCTCAAGGGAAAATACCTCACGAAGTTGAATTAGAGAAACACCCAGACAGGTCACCTGAGGGGCGGATGTGTAAGCCCGCAGCATTCACCTTTCGTCTTGACGGTTTTGTCATTATTTCACCAGGGCTGATGGGGAAAGTCGCCGGTTCTATTAATGTTGGTTTCCTTTCGTTCCCATAGCTGATCCTGATGCTTACTCGGTCTTGTCAAAGGAAATCAAACCTGCGAAGTCCATGTACGATCATTGCTTCAAGCGTGTGTATTCGCGAGTACTGACGACCAACCATTAGTGTTGATGAGATGCTCGCGCAAGCAGCCACAAGTCTGAAAGCCGCGTCAGATCTGATGGTCCCCAAAGCCAGACTATGAATAACCACCCTTTGGAAACTATCCCAGGTCCGGCAAAAAGGCCTAGATAATGCTCGGCTCTTATCGATATCGCTTAGCCTGGGAACTGACTATCACCACGAGGTGTCCGTGTGATGTGTGGTTCCCGAGGCCCAATCATCATTAGTACCTTTGCTTGACGAATCATTTCGAGTTCGTGGGATAAGCCTTGTTAGTTATCGTTCGACATGACGGTCACTGTTGCCCAGCTCGATCTCCTCGCGGTAATCATAGCCACAGGAGTTTTAACTGGTGTACTCTCTGGAGTTCCAGCACAAAGCATAACCAGGCTCTACCAATGGTTGATCAGCCGGGTTTTGTCCGGCAAGAAAAGGCTTCCCGACTACTCGAAGCTCACCGGATTTCCTGCTCCCAAACCAATTTATCATTTCGACATCGACAGCGCGAAGCCACGTCCGTACAGACCGTTTCGATGGGGGTATCACCAAACCATGTGTAGGTCGTCCAGTCGATACAACGCACTCTGCAGACACTAAGTGTTTCTCAATGGAGCTCTCAAGAAGCTAGAGCCTGACTGGTGGATCGAGCTCGAATCCACCTATCGTGAACGCATCGATCAACGGAAGAAACTGTACGCAAAGCACGGAAAGTTGATTATCGACGAGCTTCCTGGGAGTCAGGGAGCGTCAAGGGAATGCATGGAGATGGTCATTCAGTATCTCTGTCAACGATACCCCAACCAGTTTCGCTATGATGACTGGACGGGCGTGTTTTCCAACAACATCCTCGGGATCAAGGTCGACATCAGCGACGTTCACCCGCTCATGTTTCTCCTCGAACACGTGCCGGAGGACTTTTTGATCACGCAAGAAGATCCCGAGACGGGTCTATATGTTCTGCGAGCTGGGATTGCATGCTCGGCCGTTAGCTGGAACATAGGTCAAAAGATAGGGAAACCGCTGCATCAGATTCATGGGCCTGTTCCAGATTACAAGGAGAAGATGGCTTTCTCCATGGACAGGTGATGTCAGCCCATGACTGATTCGATCACCTGGCAACTCATATGCTTTGACAGGTTCTTCTCGAAAATGCCCTGCAGTAAGCCCATCCAACGCGGTTCTTGGGGCCTCGAGGCCGGAGAACCTCTGTTTCTGCAGACGAACGAACCAGAGTGGAGTCATCGTCGGACACAAGATCCTGACCTCGCGCTCTCCAACACGTGCTTGCGCGTCGACTGGCAGACATTACGCCGCTTGCCCAAATCCCGTGCAATCGTTTTCAACTTTAAAGCGTTGTTCACGCCGATCACAGATTTCCGGCGAGAGCCTTACATCCCCAAGCTTGTCCTCAAGATATTGCTAGAAGGAAACAATTCAATCATGGAATACAAGGGCACGAGGCATGTCGAGCACAAGGTGATACCTGCTCTCAGAGAGTGGGCGAAGGAGCAGGAGGAAAGCGGACTGGTTCCGAAAGACTGGGAAGAAAGGACGCTAAACGAGGATCCATTTTATCCAGGGTGGAAGGACCACTATCCGATGCATGTGTAGGATATGATATGTGGGAGTTAACACGCATTGTGCTAGATCATTCTTCTCCCATCAATTCAGCAAGTTCGCGTTCTTCCTCCTCCGTTAATTCGGTTTCCGGTGCATTTCCGGTAGGTTCAGGAACAGGGGCAATCACGACTGGCTCTGCTCTGCCGACGGGATTCTCGAGCGTGGAGGTGGCAAGTTCTGGTGAAGCTCAATGCAGAAGGGTCTTTCGCCATTTGAAGCATCGTACTCACCACTAAAGCGCCACTTGCGTATGGTCCCATCCAGACTAGTAGAGACAATCCACGGTTCTATTTTAGTCTGCCCAGCTTCATTTTTACTCGTACGCATCCAGAGTCTGACGGCCGTCACATCGTGCCAATGAGCATCGATCTCCCCCAGAATCTCAGGTTCAGATATGGTCGACAGGTCGTATAAACGAATCACGTCCCCATAGGTACTCACGACATAAGGTTCTGCGAGAGGTGTGAGGGAGAGTGGGAGAATGGCACGAACTGGAAGCGGATGGACGAGCGGAGGAACTGGCCTGGTCAATGTCGGGTCAGGAGGATACGAAGTAATCTGGACGGTCTCGTCTGCAGAAGCTAGAGAAATAACGGGTCAGAGACGCGAAACTGGGTAATAACCACTCGAGATTACCTGTCCAAATCTGACCGTCTCCATAGTGAATCTCGGTGATTCCTGTTCGATGGTAGTTCAAGGTGTCTTGAAGTTCGCTGCGCCATCGCGGATCAGGACCGGATTCCTTTTCGAGCTTCCATATCTTAATGACGCCCATCGTATCCGCCGTCATCAACGTGGCCGATGTCTCAGAATGAGCAACACCAGTCAAACATTCGACAGGGCGACTGTGCGCAGAGATGGATCCGGCAGAGGTGATTTTTCCCTCCTCAATACCAGCAAGGTTCCTACATGTCAGCTCATTGGAATGGGGGGAATCCAGAAATGAATGGTGGCGCACCAAAATCTAATCGTTTTATCTGAACCGCTTGACACCAGAAGTCTAGCGATGGGCAACACGAACAAGCCCTTGATAAAGTCATCATGAGCGGGGGCGGAACATATCAACGCTTTCGTCTATGACAATTAAGATGGCTAGTCCAGCATCGTGAACAGAGCACACACGGACATCTGTGTTCCAAAATTTGATCGACTATGATCTGCCTCAGTGAAGTGCCAACGCGACAGATGGGCGAAACGTTTGACTCGCCTGATCCCAGGACCCTGTGATGAGAACTCGACTAGAAGCAGAAGGGTCGGGCTTGAAGAAGGCCAGACAGGTGACGGGCGCGGTGTGACCTCTGTATATTTGCAAAGTTTTACCTGACTGGTGTTGGGGAATCGGCGGGGTGTTCAGCGAAAGAGACGACGTCGACTCCTTGCCTCTAGGTCAATCTTCTTGGCCACGTGCGTGTTTTCAGCTATCCAAGCCGCACTGCCTTCGATGTGTATGTCCAATGCTTTGCCGGCCAACTGGATCGGTAAACCAAGGTCCTTGATTCTCTCTGATTTTTGTCGGCGAGCCTGTAACACGCTCTGGGATGGATCGTGGATGTGTGCAAGAAGCAACGCACCTCGTTGATCACGAGCTCTGCTTCGGCTCTAAGCAGGACTGTGTTTTCCATAGCTAGGTTGTGGTCGTTGCAGACAAGCAGCGACTAGAATGGCCCAGGTAGCTACTGATACTAGTCACGGCGGTGACGGACTTGGAGGGACTATCTAATCTAATCTTTCCAACCAACCGCCAACGTCCATGAGCAAACGTCTCGCATCATTCAAAGGTCCCTCGACGCCCACTTCTTCCCCAGTTCTACAGCCTCAACAACCAGTCATCCCTTCATCTCCATCCAGGAGCTCTTCAGAGTCTACGTTCCACCGGAAGCTGAGGACGTTGCTCCAAGAACTACGTTCGATATCGCAGACATGGGACGACATCGTGCTCGTCGACGGGTTGAAGGCTGCGCGCACGCTAGTGGATGCGAGAACAGAGCTCGAGTTCGTATGCCACCGTCCATTTCTGATGCGTCACTCACCCCCGCTGTGTTTAGCAACTCCCTCGCTCTACTACCGCCGAAAAGGCAGCCGCGCTCCGAGATCGTTGGACCCAAGCTCGCTATCATGGATAAAAGCATAGCCCAGCTCGATGCGGTAGCCGTTAAACTCGTAAGGTTCGAGTCTGTGATATGGAGGCATTGTCATACAACGTTTCCTAGCAAAAGCAGTTGCGACGCATGGGCACGGTGCTAGACAACTTGGAAGCATTGTACCACGAAGCTCAGAGGACGAAAGGCGCCAGGTGGTGCCAGGAAGAAGCGCTCTGGGTCTCGTGGCCACTCGAGAAATTTGGTGCGGTGTCAGTTTAGCAATGTCACATTGACTGACATTACACAGTCAAGTCCATGGCTGATATTGAACCACCATATCATCGATCCCTCGTTCTCATCAAGGACATCGTAGACAAACTACGGAGTCACTCCGTCACGTTCGAGGTGTCCAGAGACGCTATCTCTCAGTGGGTCGAGCAGCCGTATCTCATCGATGATGGGTGGGATGCTAAATGGGAAGATCTTTGTGCAGTCGAGGTAGAAAAATGGGATGCAAAATAAGACAGCACAAGGATAAAAAGTACGACAGAGTTCCTACAAATCATCGTCTGATATTTGGATTTCGTCTGCATTGGCTTCCTGAACTGGCTCTGCCTCCGTTTCTTCCGCTGCAGTGACCGCCGTTTTCTTGGCAGCGACGAAAGCTGGTCCCTTCGTTGCGCCAGCTTGCTGCTCAGCAGCAGCCATCGCATCAGTTGGTGGACTGGCAGATTCCGCAGGCCCTCCATTTTGCTTGGCCGATAGGGTCTGTGCAGCGAGATAAGATGCTTCTGTGTTGAACTGGGCTTGAACGCTCCGTTTGATCCGTAGCATCTCTCGGAAGGTGTCTTCAGAACCAGTTTCGATCTCGAAACTGTTCCACTCTGCCCAGAATTTGGGGTTGACCCGCGGGTCGCAGAATTGTGAGGCATGGGCATAAATGGCGCGAGCGCGGTCGATTTCCCCGAGTTTGCGCTCGAGAGCGGCGAATCGTAGACACATTTCTGCGGTTTGCTTGTCCGGTAGAACTTCTAGTGCCCGTTCGTATATGGGTCGCGTGGCAGGTAGGCCATAGTTTGCCGTAGCCTTGGCAATGTATACGGTGTACATCTGTGTCATATTTTAGTATTATTCTGCCAGATAGGAAATGCGCATACCTCAAACTTGTCTTCATCAGCAACTACTTGCGCAGCTCGCTCGTAAATGGACATGGCGCGCTTTGCTAAGCCGTGATCTTCCTCGAGCATTCCGTACATAAGGAACAATGGCTTGCAAGCTTTTGGGGGACACTTCTCCAGCGCTTGTTCAAAGAGGTCGCGCGCTCGCTCCAACTTCGAGCCTCCCTGAAGAGAGGTTTAAAGTGAGTTCGAAAGAATTACTAGGTTGACGTACATAACGTTTTACGAATTTAGACAGATATATGTTCCAAATTTCGAAGGAGATAGGGAACGTGAAGAGCTCCGTCCCGCGCTCGTATATCTGCCAGTCAAAGGTTATTATAGGGCCTTGAAGGGTATTGTGAAAGCATCTCACTCTGAAGCTGTCCTCCCAGTACTGGTTCTCCTCAAGGAAAGCGGCATAGTTAACTATGATCTGTGCATTCGCGATCTTGAGTTCCATGATCTTCTCATAAACGGCTTTGGTTGATTCGACGATGCCTATCGACTCTTCCAAGTCAACATAGAATGACCAAAGTTTTAATGACTTGAATAGCCGCGCTTGGACTGGAAGGGACTGAGAGGACGAGTCAGTACCTTGACCAGGTGATGGAAATTGACATACGTGATCGTGGTAATTAATTTTTGTGTTCTTTGGGATGGCAGCCGCTCGCTGCATTACACGGACTGCCTCGTCGTAGTTTCTACGTATTCTTAGTATGTCTCGGGAATGTTAGTGAAGTAGACCCTTACTCGTGACGGAGTTCCATCTCTGACCACTCACACCAAATCTCTGCAAGATCCTCGACATTCTTGAAGTTGACCTTGGTCGCCTTTTCCAGGATTTTGCGAGCGCTATCCAGATCAGGCTCCGCTGTACCAGATATACCACCTTCTTCGTAGAACCTGGCAAAGTTGATATAGAGGCGGTGCAAGTTAGCTGTTGCTTTGCGAGGATGGATAGTTTCCAGTGCTTTTGTGTAAGTCTCAGCCACCTAGTGATTGGTTAGTACGAGTAAATTGAAGATGTCACAGATTCGCACCCGCTCGTCATCTTCACCCCATAAAGCTACCCTCTTCTCCCATTCTTGTACGTCGTTTGGATTTCGCCTTAACAGTACATCGTTGAGAAGGAAGGGTCTTCGATCCATCAATGCCTCGAATTCCTTCATTTTTGCATCCAGTTCGCGCTCAGTCACCTTTGCATCCTCCTCGTCTTCATCTTCATCTGGCTCTTCCAAGCTCACCATCATTGCGCTAAGGAGCGACTCGGTGAACTGTACGTACGCATCGAAGATCTGGGTGAAGTCCCTGACTGTAAGAACTGATGCAATGCCGGTTTCGAACGTGCTGTTTGCACGGTCGAACTCGCCACGCTTGATCCAGTAGGTCGCGAGTCCACTCCATAGACGGCCGGCTTGGTCCTTGTAGATATCAATACCGTCCTTGTGGAGTATGTGCTCGATATTCAGCTTTCGCTTGCTGAGAGGATCTTCGTCCTCGTCGTAGGCTGGAAGTGGCTTTCCTCCTACTGAGAGGTGCGCTGCTGGGCCGGCGACGCGAATGAGCTGGCCATCAACCGCAGCAGGATCTCGAGAACGGTTGTTCTGAGCTTCGGCTTCGGCCTTCGCATATGCCTCATTCGATTGCACAGTGTCTTTCACATCGAGACCAACCTCCTCAGAGGAACGTTCGACGACGTCGATGAAATCGCCGAGCAGCTGGAAGGGACTCTTGCTTTCTGGGCTGACGTATTCACCCCGCGCGGCTTTCCTTGCCAAGGACAACAAAAGTTTTGCAGCTTCCAATGGTCTGGGAGTGGAGATGGTGGGGGAAAGGAGGATGGAGGCGTAGTGCTCGGTCAAGCTTGGATCGACGGCAAGATAACGGCGGTACACCGAGACAGTGGTGACACCACCTTTACCCTCGGCCCAAAGCAGATATCTGACCCAGATACGGGAATGCAAGGAAGGTGGCAATGTGCGTAGGGCACGATCGAACGTTCTGCGAGCATGGGTATGCGAGATCACGGGAGGACAGAGTGGATGGGAGAAGAGAGAGAAATACATGAGCCAGAGACGTGGAAGCTACACCGTACATTTAGCACAACTAACGGACAGGTCAAACAAACGAGCGAGCGTACCTTGGGCAGCCACATGAGGGCACGTTCGTACGTTGCGACAAGAGACTTCCATTCCTCCCATCCAACGACACCATCGAGTCCATCCTCCCACTCTTCCGTGTACTCCTTCTCCTCCTCCAGCGCTTCCCTCATTTCCGGGAACTTTTTCCTCCCGCCCGCTTGTTTCTTGTGCAGCAGTTTTCCCAGGACGTACGACATCCTCATCTGCAAATATGCCTTCCATAGCTTGAAGGATCCGGGGAATTGGGCGAGGGCGGCTTCATAGATGTAGGTAAGGCATTGCAAGGACCGTCGTGCAAGCGGAGTCTCGAGGGGTCCGAGCAGTCGAGTGCTCTCGTCAGAGGGGTGATTTGCGCGGCGTTCTTCCTTGAGCAACGCGTTGAACGCGTCTTTGGTGTTTTGTATGGCAGTCCACCATGCACGAAACGAGGAAGGATTTCGGAGAAGGTCTTCTTCGCGGTGAAGGTCCTGGACGGTAAGAAGGTAAGGATGGGTCGTTGGCGTCGGGATTGGTAGCGTCAAAGGAAAGTGAACAGAGAAATCCTCCAGCGAGGGCATTTTGCAGGTTCAACAATATTCTTTATTTATTTTTGCGTTTCTTCAGTCGGATAAGTCACTTGCCACTCGACCATGGTAAGGGCCATTTATCAAGCTCCTCCTTTGCACCCTCGTCAACGCCAGTGTCGTATAGCACAACATCAAGCGCATCCCGCAGTCCCAAGAGGCGATACAGGCAAGGAAGGAACGCGAGAGATCACAGATCGCCGAATATCTTGCAATAACGGACAACGTACTCTCTCGTGTACGTTTACATGTCCAGGTATCAGCTTGTGTCTCAGTCCCACGCAGAAAAAGGCACGCGATTGGAGTAAGGATGCGTTCGATCTAACCGGACGCCTACTCGACCTGAATCCGGAATTTTACACTGTCTGGAACTATCGTCGAAACATCATGCTCAAGGGAATATTCCCTCAGAGGTCAGCAGCCCTCGTTCGTTCTGTTTAGTAGTGTATGAACCGATTATCAGCACCCCCGAAGATATCAATAATCTACTCGCTAACGAGTTGGCGATGACGATGGAAGCTCTGCGAGAACATCCCAAGGTATACTGGATATGGAATCACCGTCGGTGGTGCCTGGAGCAAATTCCAGATGGGCCAATGATTGACGGCGAGCCATCCTTGCAATGGCGGAGGGCAATCTGGAGGAGAGAGCTGGCCGTCGTCGAGAAGCTGCTCGATGCAGACGCACGAAATTGTACGTTTACGCATACAACATTTCTTATGGATCTCATACCCTCTCAGTCATTGCCTGGGGTTACCGCAGATATGTTTTGGCGAGTATACCGGATCAAAGACCTCTAACAACTGAACTGGCATATACCACACGCAAGATCAGCGCGAGTTTCTCTAATTTCAGCGCATGGCACCAACGTTCGAAAGTTTACTCCTTACTATGGAATACGGGCCAATTAGATTCCGATACCTCACGAGAGGAAGGTCTGTATTTACTTTCGTTCAGCGTTCCGTGACCTTAACTTGCACGCAAAGAATTTGATCTTGTGCACAATGCATTGTTCACTGACCCTGATGACCAGAGTGCTTGGATTTATCACAGATGGTTGATAGGATCGGGTGCGTATAGTTTATTTCGGTCTCGCTGCACACCCATTTCGTTACAAATTCACAGGAGAGAATGAGCAACAGCTTCAACAGGAGATTGCTATCATCGAAGAATTGTTAAGCGAGCAGCCAGATAGCAAGTGTAAGTCCGTCCTCCAATCTTTATTTTGTGCTTGTTAAACCACATCCCAGGGTGCATGGAATCGTTGGTGTACTACAGCCGATTGTTGTTGAGGAAGTATTGTCCTGAATCGGAAGACATCAGGCAAAAGTGTTTTAGTCTTCTGCAACAACTGGAACGGCTCGATAGTCCTCGGAGATTGAGATACCAAGGAATAGGTGAGCAGTTATGGATTGCACTGGACCTGGGATTCACACCGTGGGGCGATTCATAGCTCAACAAATCAGAGACCAGCGCATTCCTAATCATGTACAACAGTGATAATGTTAACTTTTCTGCTCCGGCGACCAACTGTATGCCATTAACGATTAGATCACAGGTCTCTTAAAAGAGACTAGTCAACGCCCAGCAGCGCTTTCCGCACTTGCACTCATTGGGGCGACACCTGCAGCTAGCGTCTATTCCAATTAGCTCTTGCAGACGACATGAATGAGCAACACTTACTTGTCGTGGCGGCCACTGCAGGGCTCGTTGACGAGGGTGATAGTGACCTGGATGTGCTCCACGGTAGTCGGAAGACTTGACGAGGAGGTGCGTACGTCGTTCGATGTGAGATCGAGTAGAAGTGGTGTTCGATATAACGGAGGGGATGGTTCGATTTAGCTGCGTCGAGTGGGCTTATATACTCGGAGCTCTGAGATGACTCTCGACCTTTCTGAGTGAGGTGCATGGGTCCGCGTGGACGAGTTGCTCCCGCTGCGTTTCGCATATCATCAAGTTGGATTTCAGGGGGCGTATCTGGTTTAGCTATGGGCACCCGTCTTCTAATACTATCCAGTCTTTTGGAGCCAGCTTCGCCCCTCGTGCACATGGTAAGCAATGCACATTCGCGCATGACAAGTGCTGAGGCCTGAGGCGTCACAACCAGGCAATTTTTCTTCTTTAATCCCAAGTGGCTCGTTGTAACCGGACTCGCTTTTGTTTCCATTATTACAGAAAGGTTCTCTCTCACCCCAGAAACCACATGGACCAAAAGTCGAGTTCAGCCTTCTCCATCATCGACTGCAACGGTTATTAGGACTGTGCTATATTGTATCCCACTTCCGGTCTACAAGCGGACAGAAAGTGCGCTGTACATGCCCCCGCGCCTCTGTTTGGATCGTAGGGTGCATATAGACTCTGCGAAGAGAATGCTGAGAGACTCTCCGAACAGCTTGTAGTTTAGATACCAACCAAGGATATCGTAAAGCACTCCTCATCGGACGCAAGATAACTGAGAAGGTTGTGTATGTCAGATTTGAAATGAGTTACATTCTCAGGGGATTCAGAGAAGTAAAGTTTCGGATAGTTGCAATTGACCACAGTTCAAGCCAGGATGGAGATTCATATAAGAATGACAATATAACGACAATCTATTTAATCAAAAAAGGGTATTGTCAGCTGAGCGATAACCTTATTAACGATGACGATCGACGCTGGGAATGATACGTATACTAGGGCTTATCACGAGTACGTCACGTCGTCCTCATCCTCATCCTGGTCCACACCCTCGTCGTCACGCCGCCGTCGTGTCGTCATTCCATCGTGGTCACATCATCCTCGTTACACCCCGAGACGGCCCGTTTGGCATGTGTGCAGATGAGGGAGAGGAAGAGGGTGGGAACGCGGACATCGTCGTCATCCCGTCGGACACGTCGGACCCCGAGACGACGTGTTTGGCGTGTGCGCAGGTGAAGGAGAGGGAGAGGGTGGGGATGCGGACGTCATCATCGCGTCGTCCCCATTAAACTCCGAGACAGGGTGTGCGCAGGAGAGGGAGGAGAGGTAGGGGATGTGGACGCGTTGTCATTGTCACGCTCGGCATATGCGCAGGAGAGGGAGCGGGAGAGGGAGCGACACGGACACAGACGCGTGGTCATTCGTCGTGTCGTTGTCGTCGGATTCGGCGTGTGCGCAGGAGAGGGAGAGGGAGAGGGAGAGGAAAGGGACGCTGATGCGTCGTCGTCGTCGCGTTCGGCGTATGCGCAGAGGGGGAGAGAAGGAGGGGGAGGGGACGTGGATGCGGACGCGTTGTCGCGCTCGGCGTGTGCGCAGCAGGAAGAGGGAGAGGGAAGGGACGCGGACGCGTCATCCCCATTGTGCCGTCGTCGCGTTCGGTGTGTGCGCGGAAGAGGGAGAGGAAAAAGGAGAGGAAAAGGGACGGAACGCGGACGACAGGATGCGTCGTTGGAGGAGGGAAGGAGACGAGTGGATCGACAAGCCCCTCAAAACTCACTGGCAGACGCGGCTACAACAGACAAACAAATTACCAAACCAAAGAAAGCCACAATTTTCCAAAAGTAGATAAAAATTTGTTGGGTAAACCTAATAACTGATCCGGGCCGCTACATAATTCGGATTCTATCTGTATTCAACTATTACTACCTTCTACCGTTCTCTGATTTAGAAATATGTGTTGTTGTGACTTGCTGGCCGTTCGAAGTTTCAGTGTTGCAAGTGCCAGGGGATGATAGTTGAAGCTGAAGTTGGAGTGTTATGCTGTGGTGGAAGTTGGAGAGTCATTGGAGCGCCATGGGAGGGTAATTAATATACGCTAAGTTCTATGTTTCAGAAGTCCAACTTGGGCCCCGACTCCCACGATGCATTCTGACTTATACAAAAGTGACCATACTAGAAACCCTAAAAGAGGACTGCTGTCAACTGGCTACTACTGTTGTACATACTTGGCAGCTTGGCCAGCGGCTGTGCGTTTACGAAGTTATGTAAGTATCCTTTTTCGGAGCTAACCAATAGCATCTAGGATGACTTTCCTTTTTGGTCCAGTCGCGCGAGAGTTGCCGTTAGCCGTTAAGGCAAATCGGGTAAACACGGGAAGCAGATGGTTCTATAGCGCGGAAAATCCCGACACCAGTAAGCGCTTCCCAGATAGTCTGGTGACCAGCCCGTCCAAAAGAGGAAATGCTGAGGCGAAGCATTCATTCCGTCGAGTCGAGACTACTATCCTTTTTTCGGTGCCTTCCTTTTTGGTCAGACAATTTGTGAACCTCACTACAACATGCAACATATTTGCCCGCACACGAGTATATATTCAACCTGCAATGTTTTTGCATTTGCAACAAACCACTCGCTCAGCGATTTCCTCTGCATGCGTACACCAGCTGCCCTTGCTGTTCTGCATTCACAAATCGTCGGCCCCTGTTCTCATAGCTTCAACATAACAACATGCCTTTTGATGAGGTCGTCAGAAGTAAGCCCCTTCTGTTGGCAGATGTTATATATAACGATCGCCACCAAAGCGCTGCATACCTACGACCACAATTTGAACTTGTCGATGATCTCAGAAAGGTGCATAATCCTTTCATGAGTCATGTCGCATTCTTGTCCTCATGATTTCCTTTAACAGAGATGATCATCGACTTTGCTTAACTGGAACACGTTCAATTGAAGACGACACGCCCTGGTTTCTTGACATGCAGCGCGAGTGGCAAACAGACCTCACAATCTATCCCAGCGAGACACCGTGTCCGACTTCACCAGATCGGGAACCTTTGTTCCCCCCGGGCCTGCTTGACCAGCAGAGTGGTGTTCTCCTGGATCACTTTCTTGACCATTTGATGACTTTTCCATCCGCCGTGTGTTCTTTACCCGTGACATATTCTCAAAACCCAAACGTAGCCAACAACGAGATCACCGCAAAGCCATTCATTCCACGTCTTTCTCCTGCACATTGTGATTTCCTCCCAGCCTCGACTGGGTATCCAGAGAAGGCTACCCTTGCTTCATCGGCGCAAAGTTTCTCTTCAGATCGGATGATCGGGACTACGGCTCCCCAATCGCCGCGGGCGGGAGCGCCACACAACCATCGAAACTCTCGCCGCAACCGCTCGTATGTTAGCTATTCTCCTTACCCCCCGACCCGGACCTCGTCGCTGCAGGAACAATCATTCTCGCCTAAAGAGACGATGTTCCACATCTGCGAGTGGATGGACGACGGGATCGCGTGCGGGACACTAATCACTCGGGAAGAAGTATCGGAACATCTTGCCATTGGTCACAACATCAAGAACATGTCGGGGGTTTATCGCTTGCCCTGTAGATGGAAGGGCTGCCGACTCAAGGGAGGCGGTGCTGAGTTGACCCGTAAAAACATCGTGCGTCACATTCGGGAAGCACACATGGGCTACAAGCGAGCCCCAAACTAATCAGGTACGAGCTCTCTCCACTTATGAGGGATGCTCGACGTTCATTGTCGTCCAGGTACTTGCATGGGCTTTCACTTCGTACGTCCGGGTGACGTACTTACAAAAAGACCACAACACGAGATTCCCCTTGTATGATTTTTTAAATCCCTTCGTAAGTATGGCTTCTGGTGGAATGTTTCTTTCTGCCTTGACGTTGGGCCCTTTCGAATCGGGATACCTTCTTGCAATGGCAGAGGATCTGCACAAATGATGCAGCGTATTTTTTAGTTTGATTCGCCGCGAAAATTCCGACCCATGTGCGCACCACTCAAAGGCAGTTGTACTCAGAGAATCGTTCCTACTCTTCTAGGTGTCTGCGAAATGATGTATTTACTACGACTCCATCCACACATATGCGTTTTCTTATGTACAACTCCGTCAGGCTCTTCTCGGGCAACTTGAAGGCTACACGTTTTTATTAGATACTTAAACCCCTAGTTTACAGGAGACTGACAGAAACAATCCAATACATGCTCCGTCGCTCTATCCACCCTCCTTATCCTTGCGGATTTTCTCCGCAAACACAAAAGTGAGAACGACGAGATCCAGCATATGCTCCACGCTCGGATCGACATCCAGTCGAGCCTTCCGTCTGGGTCCGATTATCCCCAGCGTACGTTTGTGGTACCGAGCGACCTCGGTCCGAGTCTCGTCGTCTCGTGTTAGCTGGAAGTACACAATCCCAAGTCAGCCTCCCGAACCGCCATAGTGAAGTCTGCTCCACGCACCACTACCCCGCGAGATTTGGGCATATCCCACCTATACGAGCAACCATCCGGTCCCGTAAACGTTCGCTGCCTGTGCATTATGTGTACCAGAGGAGGACTCGGACGAGCGAACCAAACGAAGCAAACAAGAACGACCCACCGTCTCGATATACCACGCGCAGGAAGGAACTCGTTGGACTGCATAGTCTCTCCGTTCAAACGAAACGTCGACGGACCGATCACATGCCATTCGATCTGCCCTATCTCGTTGAACCGGTCGCGCATGTCCATCGGGTCGTCGTTGGGATTGATCTTGTACAACGTCGTCGTCCCCGTACGCGTGATGCCGAGGTTCGGATGGGTCGTTTTGTATATCACTTGACCGCTTGGGTTGGTGAAGTTGACGTGGAGAACGCGGGAGGTGGATAGCGTCAGCTGCATCGTGGCCTGGAGAGCAGCGCCGCAATGGACCTCTCTTATAGTAAATCTACGGATCACCTCAAGGTCGTTCCTGAAGCCTGGACATGAATGTACATACCTACGGCAGCTGTGGCACGGCGCACAGCTACAATGTCAGGGTTCAGCCCGTCGGATCAGAGTGTGATCTGAGTTCGGCAGGGGAGCTTGAAGGAAAGAACACATGTCAACTTACTATGGATAGATGGACTTCCTGCAAGCGCGTGCACCGATCTTGCACAGCTTTGATCGAGAAAAGTTCAAAACCGATCGAGTGGATTGCAAAAGAAAACAGCCAATTACACCAACAACTACATTGTGGTGAACCCATCATGTACGATCGAGAGAAAAAGAAGACAGAGAAAACAGATGAAGCGATTGCGAAAGAAAGAGGTCGTATCAAGCACGTCATGAACCCGGCATGAACGAAGCATAACAAATCAAGGTCGTGGTACGACGTCAACATCAATTATGGTAGAGCAAAGAAAAAGGGGGGTCGTCCTGTTCGTTTACATTTTTTTTGGTCGTTTTTTTTCCTCAATCTTCCCTCCGAATCTTGGGATTTTTTAGTGGATCCAAAAGAAATTTAGACTTGTTTCCGGGCAAGAGTGTCTTGTATTTCGCTAATCGTTCTGGCCGAATCCATCAATTGAGGTCCACCAGGGAGGATCGCCAGACGTTGTTTCGTGGTGTTCAACATGGATTTCACACTAGGAACGACCCGTGCAATGTACGGGGAGATGAGAGGTTCCTGAAAAAGAGATTAAGTTGAGATGGTTGCACATCACGAGTCGACGAATGACATACGTTAATGTTCAAAACAGTGGCTGCCCTCTGGAGCCACCACAGCGCAGACTTGAAAGCTTCATCAATAGGCGGCGTCTCTCCCACAATGCCAGCGAGCTATTTGGGGGGGAAAAGAAATAAGACACCATAGCAATACAAAAGAAGATCGCACGTACGCGGTGTAATAACGTAAGAATAACAGCCTGAGACAGCGGCCCAGGTCCACTAAGAGGCATTACAATGTCTGGATTCGATCGTGCCAACAGCTCTCGAAGTTGCTTCGGGTCCTGCGTGCCCAGCACCGCCAGGTAAGTGTCGTCCCACTCTTCAGACTGAGCCGGAGGGGTACGTTGAGAAGCCGCAGGGAGAGGCGGTGGGGGCGGTGCGATAGGGTGCGACGCTTGAGGAGCAGCAATGTTGGGAGATGAGTACCACGTGCCATGGATGGGTGGTGCCTGCGTCTGCTGCGCAAAGCTGGCGAGAGGCTGCGTGGTGTAGGCCGACTGCGTGGTAGGCGGGAGGTTGGGTTGACGGTGAAGCGACTGAGAAGGCATCGAGGAAATGCTAGACACCGGAGAAGTGTTGGTGGGAAGTCGGTGATGAGGATTCGTCGCGTTCATGGTGAGGAACTTGACTTGATCAGAAAGAACTCTGACAGAGTGTTCGAGATCCCTTATGAGCGACTGCGACGACCAGCGTGAGTACAGATCGTCAGACATATACACAAAGTTACGAACCTCCTGGCTCCGTGCCGCCTCCGTTTGCCACGTCATCGAATCCTTCTTCACGTTCAAGATTTCAGTCCTCATCTCACGTAAAATGTCTTGGTGCATGGCCGAGGTCTGCTGAGAGTAGGCGGGCACAAACGTCTTTGAGACCGTGTCCTTGACGTATCTTTCAATGAGGGGATTCAAGTTCGTAGAGAGTATGCTAGCAAAGTGATTCGAAATATCCGGCCTGAGCAGCAGCTTCTCGATCTCGACGGGGAGGTTCTGGAGACCGACATGGTTAGTCAGATCAATTGCCACGCACGCGCCACAGCAAGCAACTCACGTTTTGTATGTACTCAGTCAGACCTCGTCCGACATGCTCGTTGAGCGCAGACCGGACCTCGGTTCTCGTGATATGCTCCAAGGCGGGAAGGACCGAGTTTTGAACCTCGGCCTTGACAGCCATCTCCACGACGCGCGTGGTATTCCTTGTGAGCTCCGTCGAGATCAGCTTGAGGATCTTCTCCTGCCGATTGATGTCCTCTGTTTGTTCCTGCGCCCGTGCCTCGTCGAAGCGTTGCTCTGATAAGCAAGACCGTGAATCAGAACGCACGCACGCAAACAGATGCTACTCACGCTGCTTGTCCATTTCCTTTGTGATCAGTCGCCCAATGCGCGTGTGGAGGTTCTCCTCGCTCTTTTTGATCTCCTTGGCGACAAGCTGGGCGACGCCAGAGTCGCTGATGGAACCCAAGTCGACCTTTGCACCCTTATCCTTGTCCCTAGCGTCCTCTCTATCTCTGAAGGCGACGTTCTTTCCTTTGGCGCCTTTTCCTCTTGCCTCAGGACCACGTGCCTCCTCACGAGTCAACTCCGATTCAATATCTTCGGAAGGCGGTGTCCGCAATCTTCCAGGAGGAACGACAGGAGGGACCTGCTGCGGAACTAGTGCAGGGCCACTGATAACGGCAGGAGCTTGACGGGCCGGTTTGACCTCAAGAGGCACCGAAGGCTGGACCAGGGGTTGCGTATGGGTAGGGAATTTGGCAACAGCGCCGACGAGCGCGCTCTCGTACCATTCCTTGCGCACAAGAACCTGGTCGACACCAGTGGAATGAACGGAAAATGCGACGAGCGCGAGTTCACCCGGTGGCACTTTGGCGGCAACGCAGGCAGCATGAGCTTCGTCTCCAGTGGGATCGGCATCCGCAGAGAGAATGACAAAGTGGATGGTGGGCTTCGGTCCGGAGAACTCGACGATCTGTTCAAAGAAGCCACCCCGCACGAGTTCACCGGACGACGAAGAAGAGACGTCGAACCCGATCTTCAACGCGATCAAACTGTCCCTGCGATTGTTAGCAACCCACAACGTCTGGATCCTCGAGTCGTAATTGACGTGGCCAAACATGTCTGGGTCTTCCTTGGTACCGTTGACAAACTTGAGAGTGGAAAGTACGTTCTTTGAGATAACAGAGAGCAGCTGGAAGACGGTACCATTCTTGCGGCCGATGATAATGCCGTCATCGATAAAGGTCAATGAGGACGGAAGATCATCTCCACGGACGCGGAGTGTCCAAAACGGACTCTTGTCGTGAACGTTCCAAAGCGTGAGAGTTGAATCCTCGGAAATCGTGGCCAGCGCAAAGTGAGGAACGTCAAAGTCGAACGCAACCAGGCGCTGCGAGAGGACGTCAGTCAGTCAACCAAGGCAGATCATGAGGCGCTTACCGAAGGGATAGAGAAAACTTGGGAAATGCGGTTAAGTTCTACTTGCGGCAGAGGTTCGCCCCTGAATGTACGCGCAGCGTCAGCCAAGTCCAATAAATACATCCTCGTTTCGGAGGCGACGGCCAGAGTGTCTGCCTGTTTGGGGTGCCATTTGACCGAGTGCAAAGGATCGGCGTCTGCGCTCGGCACGATACATAGTAAGAGCTGTCCACTGGATGAGACGTGTCAGTGCGAACGGACCACTAAAAAACACAGGGACACGTACGGGACGTCGTCGGTGATGACCTCGGGGAGTTCCCAAACGACAAAACCACCGTCCGAAGTCACGCCTGCGAGTCTGTTACCGTAGACGGCCATGTCGATGACCTGTGTTGCTGGCGCGAAGACGGTAGGCAGTTGCAGGAGGGTGCGATCACCGCTGGAACGGGAAATGACTCGAACACGACCTCTGGTCATGGCGTAGGCGATCCAGTGGGTCGCGCCGATTGTGCTTCCGGGCAAAAAGATGGGGTCTTGTTTGACGAGCGCGATGGCGGTCGACTTGACTGCATCCCTGGGCGCCTGCACTTCATCAAGAGGCTGAGACACATCGAACACGATCGTCTGTGGCTGGGGACTGTGGGGGATTAGAGATTGAGCGCGACAAGAAACCGAGAGCG